>JAABOM020102504.1:0-26007 GCA_011800125.2 Solanum clarkiae | reverse complement strand
TGCTTAATATTATGCATTTTGATTATGATGCCTACTTATTGTTGCATTGCATCCCACATACTTAGTACATTCAAATGTACTAACGCATACTCTTACCTACATGATATCACCATGTAGGGATCAAAGCTCAAGTTGATCATCCTTCTTCTCCACGTGGCTAGTTTGGTACTATTCAAGCTATTTGGTGAGTCCTCCACTTTGGGAACCTTAGTATATGTTTCTCTTATTATGTACTGAACACTATTCTTTGCTTTCTATTTTGACTATGGGGGTGAGCCTGGTTGCTTTGTCTTGGCCCTAGATCTTATCTATGTAGTAGAGGTGTTGTTGGACATGCTATGTATTTATGATATGAGCTTTGACTCTTGTCCCTTGATTAAGATATTGTGTAAGCTTTCCCCTTACTCCTATTGCCCCTGTTTCTACTCTTTTATGTCATTTAAATACTTCCTCAACCAATGATGTATAATGATAAATTAAGAGGCTTGTTTGGGGACCCTTCTGTGTCCCTATTTGTCCTGTTACGTCTACTATTTTGGGTCGTGACACCTAGTGTTACTGACTGAACCAAGGTAGTAACGAATACAAAAAGGGATTAATTAACAGGATTTGATTGATGTGTCCTCATCTGATCAACTAAACTGGGCCAAGGGGAGGTTGTACTGGGACTTATAGGTAATGGTTAGTAATGCACACTACGGAGATGGGCCAAGTCGCAAAGTGAAATTCGCCTATCATGTTTGGCAAAAGGGCTTGGTGAACTTAAATTACCATCCTACATGTCATACACTAGACAAGAATTAAGTTATTCGACGTTACTGAGTTGAAGAATCTTGCGGAACACAATACCCTAGTTGCACTCCTCTGTTGACTTTTCTCTCGTGATAGATAGTTTAATTTTCTCATTGATTATTGCAACCCCCCCCCCCTCTTTAGGTAATTGCGTCAGTTAACTACTCAGAGTGTATATTGGTGAATTTGTCTTGAGTCTACGTATTCCCTATGGGTTCGACCCTAAACTTGGTTAGGTTCTATTTCTTGACAGTCACTGCTTTATCCTCTAAAAAAGTGGTGCAACTTAGGAGACATCACTACCCATGGAAGAAACTAAGTTCTCCCATCATACTCATCTCAAACTCACTTCTTATCAGGTCCCCAAACTTGTCACAGAGTGAGTCGGTAGTGGCACCAAAGATAATATCATCAACATGCACTTGCACAATCAGCAAATATTTTCCTCTAGTCTTCAAAAATAGAGTATTATCTACTTTTCCTCTTTTGTGCCCTTGACCAAGCAAAAATCCTGACAATCCCTCATACCAGGCCCTTCGAGCTTGTTTCTAACCATAAAGAGCATTGTCTAACTTCATCACATGGTCTGGAAACTCAATGCTCTCATAACTTGGCGGTTGCTTCACAAAGACTTCTTTCTTTAGGTATCCACTAAGAAGGGCACTTTGTACATCCATTTGAAATAATTTGAACTCCATAAATGTAGCAAAAGCAAAAAGAATTCTAATGGCCTCCGTTCTAGCTACAGGAGCAAATATTTCATCATAATCAATGCGTTCTTCTTAATTGAATCCTTGAATAACTAATCTGACTTGTTCCTGGTAATGGTTCCATTTTCATCCATCTTGTTTCTAAATCGCCACCTGGTCCCTATCATAGATTAATCAGGAGGTCTTAAGACCTAGATGCGAAACTTCGCTTCTTTCAAATTGAAGAAACTCCTCTTGCATGGAATTAACCCTGTCACTATCTTTGAATGCTTCTTTGACGTTCTTGGGCTCTATGGATGAGATAAATGCTGAAAATGACATGAGATGTCTGGCTTTGCACCTGGTTTGAATTCCAAAAACTAAGGGAGAAACCAAGTTGTCCATGGGATGAGATGATTGATGTTTCTATCTGGATACCCTTCCTGTGGGTTGATTCTGACTACCAGATGCATCCAGACTTGCTTTTTCATTTGATAGATCATAATCTGTTGATTGATCATTTTCACCATCAGCTTCTTCAGGTTCTCTAAAAGACGAACCGGGACCCTCTATGGGCTCCCCACCTATACCCCCACCTTCATTCATGTGTTCATTTTGGGAGTGACTTTCTACTGAGGGATCACTAACCAGGCTATTCCTTTGAAGTTAAAGAAATTCTTCTACATTATAATCATCCTTGTCGCCTAGGTTCTCGAGATTTCCTTATTCATCAAAAATGACATGGACACTTTCTTCAGCACAGAGGGTCCTTTTGTTGAATACTCTATTGGATTTGTTATTGGTAGAGTATCCAACAAAAACACTTTCATCACTCTTTGAGTTAAACTTTCCTAAATCTTCTTTTCCATTAGTAAGTACAATGCATTTACATCTGTAAGCTCTTAGATGACTGATACTAGGTTTGCGTCCAAACAAGAGTTCGTAAAGAGTCCTATTTTTGAGGGACCTAATTAGGTATCTGTTGGTCACATAACATGCAGTATTAATAGCTTAATCCCAGAATTGTTTTGCTAGACCAAACTCTATCAGTATTGTTCTTCCAATTTCCACCAGGGTTCTATTTTTCCTTTCCACAACTCCATTTTTCCACGGAGTTCTAGGAGTGGAGAAGTTGTGGTAGATTTCTTCATCAACATAAATCAAACATGGAGTTTTCAAATTCTGTTCCATGGTCAAACCTGATCCCTGCTACTTTTCATCCGAACTAATTTTGAACTTGTTTGATGAGAGTTATCAGAAAATCAGTGGTTTCATCTTTGGACCTCAAAAATTTCACCTAAGTTTATCTTGAATAGTAATCAACAACCACCAAGATGTACCTCTTTCCAACTCAACTTTACACCTTGACTGGACCACAGAGGTTTGGATGGATGAGTTCAATAGGCATGGATGTACTCGTTCATTTTTGGATCTGAAGAAGCTTCTTGATTTTTTCCCTTTGGCACAAGCTGCACATACTTTGATGTTGCTAAAATTAATCATAGATAGTTGCCAAACCAGGTCCTTGGAGACCAGTTTATTCAATAAATATGGATTGAAATGTCCCAACCTTCGATGCCACGCATCACTTGTCTCATCGATCTTGAACTTTGAGACAGGTTAGGTTATCTTCCTTAGTAGTAATGTGATTAGCAACATACACGTTTCTACACCTCTTGGTTGTGAGCAACACTTCTTTTATCAACAAGTTTGGTACAATGCACTTGTCGGACAGGAACTTCACCTCATTCCTTTTGTCAAAAATTTGAGATACACTGAGAAGACTATATTTTAAATAATTCACATAGTGCACATCTTTTTCTCAAAAGACCTCCCCCAGTTTTGCTAATTCCCATTATGTAACCTTTCTTACCATCTCCAAAAGACACATTGCTGCTTGAATTTCTTTTAAGAGAGGAAGTTTTTAGTCCTTCCAGTCATATGCTTGGAGCATCCACTATCCATGAACCAGCATTGATTGCTTCCTCCTGACTGTTCCTGCACAAAACTTATTTATTAGTCTTAGGAATATATTCAGCCTGAGTTCCTAGTAAAGAGACAAAGGTATAATCAATTTCTTCTTAGTCCATCCGGGTAGTTTTCTATTACTCCCTTTTGACTTGGGACCAACACCCTCATACATCTTCTTATTTCCAGAATACTGAGAGTGTTGTTTCCTAAAGTCTGTTTGAGGAATTCACAATCACCTTTTAAATGCCCATTTCTACCACAGTGTATACATAACACATTATCAGCAACAAACACATATTTACTATGAGGATTATAGGGAAGATCAATTTTGTTAACATATCCTAATCCCTTTTTTTTTTCATTTCCCCTATGGTTAGTCATCTCACCCAAGAGTTTAGATGAGTTGGTCCATTTCAATGACTTGTTCAAGTCATCCATGACCTTGACCAGGCCATTCTCTAACACCATGTTTTTTTCTAAGGGGAGCTTTAGTTTCAACTCATAGTCTTTCAGTTTCTCCTAAAGGATAACTTCATTCTCACTGGCCTCACCCTTTAGAATGGCATCAGATTTAGACTCACTTTCCATCAAGTTTAGAATCTCATTTATCATAGCTTCTAAAGCCAAAAATTTTACTTCAAGATCAGATATTTGATTTGTTAAAGAAGTTTTTTCATCTTGAGAAACATCAATGCTATTGTTTAACAAATCTTTGTCAGTAGTGAGTTCACAAATAGAGTCAATCAAAACACAAACGAGCTGCTTCAATTTCTTAGTAGAGTAAAGATCTAAATTTTCTTTTAGATCGAGCAAGGTTACCACCTTCTTTACCTTATCATCAGATTGTGTCATGAACGTAAATAGGTTGTCAAAAATATCATCATCATCTTTGATTGCCATCATAGAAGAATCTTCTGGTTGCTCAGTCTCTTCTGAGCCACTGGATTAGTTGCCTCATACTCCCAGAGCCTTCATCACGATCCAGTCAGTAACAACCTTCCTTCTAAATTTTTCAGTGACCAAGTCCTTCCGTTTGTATTTTTCAAGCATTGAGTTGTCTTTGTAATCAACCTTGCCTTGATTAACCTCCATGAAATAATGCCCTGGTTTTCCATATCCATGACACATCTCCATATTGTTCTAAAATCTTCTGGCATTCCCTTTCTTCATGAACCTATGATTCCTTCTTATAATCTTCCTGAATCTTTTAGTGAGGTAATCCATATCCATACCATCAATCTCATCATCACTATGAGTTGATTTTAGAGCTAGAGATTTGTCCTTCTTGCCTTCTCTCTTAGTAGAATCATGTTGCTTGTTTAGCTCATGAGTTTGAAGATTTCCAATGAGAGTGTCCATGGACAGAGTTTTTTAATCCTTTACTTCAATTATAGCATCTACTTTGCTTTCTCAGGATTTGGGCATTACCATGAGAATCTTCCTGACCTACTCACTCCAACTTACTGGCTTACCCAAACACTTTAGCTTATTGGTTATAGTCGTGAACCTAGCATGCATATCATGTATAGACTCTCCTTCCATCAAAATGAAATCTTCATAATGAGATGTAAGCATATCAATCCTGGATTCCTTTACCTGCTCTGTGCCTACATGAGCATTTATAAGGCAGTCCCATACTTCCTTTATTGATTCACAAGTTGATACTCGATTATACTCCTCAACACCTATGCCACACAATTAATTTCTTAGCCTTGTAGTTCTTTTCTTTTTCCTATTTGCCTCATTGTATTATTGTCTGGTTTTAGGACCCAACCTGGTTGTCTCACCTTCCTTTACATTACCAGTGGAATAAAACGACCCCAAAAAGTTCCCAAAAATGTGTCTGAAAAGTGCTTGGAATAGTAATTTTCATATATCTCAAAATCCATACATGATATCGAAAATCCGACTTCATTTTCTTGTTTAGGGGCTCAAATTGAGTGGGAAATGAGTCTAACTTTGATTTTTCAAGCAACTGTATCAAAATTCGAAAATCACAAAATGTGATTTCCAGAATGTACTTCGCGTTAATGGCACGATGCGCCATAGTATATTTTTGGTCAGTATTTTTATTCTGGTCCAAGGCCCTTGGGTCTTGGGCCTAAGTGTTCCCAAATATGAAAATACCTATATTTAGCCTTATTGCACCCTCATATCACCCAAGACATTCCCTAATACTCATTCAAACACTTAGTCTTATATTTCTATCGAGATTCAAGTGTCATAATCCTCTCGGGATCTTAAAGAATTCAACCAAGCTTCAAGTCTCTCCAATCTTCATCAAGTTCATCTCCAAAGCTAAGGTATGTGGGTTTCTTTCATGGGTTCCTTCCATCCATGATGCCCAAGCTTCCTTTTCTTAAATATTGAATGATTTAAAGATGGTTCACTCATGGGTCTTAATTATTAAGAATTTTACTGCACACTATGTTGAGGTTTCTTGAAAGTATGGCTATTTTAGCATATTTTGAGTTATGAATCTAAGATCTTTTGTAAGATTTGTTGAAGGGTTTTTATGTATATTTCTTGAGGGTGTTACTAAGTATCTATTGAAGGTTATACATTGAATTTTCTAGCATGATTTCACTCTTGAATTATATAGTTTTACACTAACATTACACACCCGCCAAGTGTTTGATAAAATGCCTTTTTAAGGATTCTCTAAGTTGTGATGACCTATTGGTTAAGTTATGATTCAAGTGACTATATGATGATTATGAGTTATCTAAAGGTGTGTTTAAATCTTGAAAATGTTAATGATGTTGTAGGACCGGATTAAGCCCCTTTTCTAAGATTATACCTCTTGCGAGCCTTCAATGTTGATGTTAATGAAAGGGATAATGTTGATGATGATTTATTCTTATATTTTGATGTTAGGCTCATCATTTGAGGTCAATGATATTAGGAGCTACTCGTGTCATTGTCACTATGTTTATTTCAAATTAATAAAGTATGATTATCTTATAAATTTCGTGGTATTAGACTTAGCACTAATAGATAGAAGGTTTGCTCTCTTTCCTTGAACTATGTGCCACCATAGGACTATGTTATACCCTTTATATACAAGTGGATTCATTTAGTACACTCATCTATGAAATGCTTAATCCAAAAGGAGACGGGCTCCCGTAAGGAAGGTTGCTTCTCCGAAAGGGACGGGCTCCCGTAAAGTGAAGTTATTCATATAGTCCTCCCCAAAATAGGATGGGCTCTCGTAAGGAAGGTTGTTTCTCCAAAAAGGGATGGGCTCCCATAAGGTGAAGTCACTCATACAATCCTTTTCATAATGGGATGGGCTCCCGTAAGGTTGTTTCTCAAAAAGGGGACGAGCTCCCATAAGGTGAAGTTACTCATACAGTCCTCTCCAAAGTGGGATTGGCTCCCCTAAGAAACGTTGCTTCTCCAAAAGGGAACGGGCTCCCATAAGGTGAAGTTACTCATACAATCCTCTACAAAATGGGATGGGCTCCCATAAGGAAAGTTGCTTCTCCAAAAGGTCTTATTCTATGTCGGTTGGGGTCTCTTCCCACACTTATGTATTATGATCTATACAAGTTAATTGAAATGTAAGCATGGTTTTACTTCAAGCATCATTGATACATGTCATATTGTTAGTATGTATTCATTGCTTATGATTATGCATTTTGCCTATGATGCCTATCTCTTGTTGCATTACATCCCACATACTTAGTACATCCAAATGTACTAACGCATACTCTATGTCTACAAGATATTACCATGTAGGAATCGGTGCACCGCTTGATCATCCTCCTCCTCCACATGTCTAGTACAATTGTCTCAAGCTTGTTGGTGAGTCCTCCATTCTGGAATGTTGCTTACAATCTCTTTTTATGTATTAATGCTATCTTTCCTTTATTTATGTATCGACTATGAGGGTAAGTCAGTTGTTTTGCTATGTCCCCCACTCTTATCTATACAGTAGAGGTGTTGTTGGACATGTTATATATCTATGTTGTGATCCTTGACTCCCTTGTTCTTTGATGTTATGATATGGAAGTTTACCCTTAGTCCCAATCCCCTTGTTTATACTTATCTCTCATTGTCATTTTAATTTCTTTCGCGACCAATGATGTGTAATGATATGTTATGAGGCTTATTTGATGTTCCTTCTGGTTCCCATTCGCCAGTCACGTCTAGGCCCTAAGCTTGAGTCGTGACAAAGATGGTATCATAGCACCAGGTTGTTAGATCCTCGGAGTCCAACACAGCGTCGATTATAGTCTTATTCATGGTTATGTTGTGCACCACAACTATGAGTAGAAGGCTATGAGATGTTTTAGGAAATGTTTCCCTTCTTCATGATCTGTGTCGTGCTGCAGAGTTGAGGTAGGTTCTTCCCCCCTAACGATTGTTCTTTGTTGTGCTAGATCATGCCTAATGCAAGAGGAAGATGAGCCCACACACTCTAGGGGCAATCGACAAATAGAGAGTTCTGGGATGCTCTCACTATGCCTGCCCAAGTTGTGGCTAATCAAGCCAATCAAGGGGCCCAAGCCCCTTATGCTCCTACCTTAGCATTTTGAGTGAGGGACTTTATAAGGATGAACCAACCAGAATTCTATGGATCTAAGGTAGATGAGGACCCTCAAGAGTTCATGATGAGGTTTACAAGGCATTGGCTATCTTGGGAGTTAGATTAGAGGAAAAGGCGGAGTTGGCGGCTTACCAACTCAAAGGGGTAGCACAAATATGGTTTAATCAATGGAAGGAAGAGAAGGTGGCTTTTCTTAATCGGTTCTTCCCTCTTGAGCTTAGGGAAGCTAAATTGGTGGAGTTTATAAACTTGAAGCAAGGATCTATGAGTTTGAGGGAATATGCCCTCAAGTTCAACCAACTCTTTAAATATTCTCCACAATTGGTTGCCGACCCAAGGTCTAGAATGAAAAAGTTCATGATGGGCGTGTTCGATTTAGAGAATGAGGAATGTCGGTCCACTATGTTGATTAGGGAAATGGATTTGTCCAGCTTGATGATATTTTCCGAGCAGTTGGAAGGGGAAAATTAAGGGAAAGGAGGAGTAGAGAGGCCAAGAGGGCCCACATTGATGGTAAGTTCCAAGGTCCCAAGGATGGTTGGTTCCATCAAGGTCAATGGTCTTCCAATGCTCTTAATGGAAGGATTGCTAATAATAACCCAAGCCAAGAAGGTGGTAATAGTTGAAGGCCCAAGCCCAAGTGCCCAACGTGTAGGAAAAACCATGGTGGCCAGTGTTGGAGGAACTCTAGTGCTTGTTTTAGATGTGGTGAAATGGGTCACCGGTTTATTGATTGTCCCCAAGCTCAAACCGAAGGTAGAGATGGTCACCCTCAAGGGCAAAAGGATGCTCCTAGGCAAAATAGGTTCTATACTCTTCAATGGAGGCAAGGAAGGGGTAAGATGCTCGATGATGCTACCGATAATTTAGAGGTTTTCCTTGATTTTATTGTGCATGCTTTGATGGTTTCAGGAACCAGTATTTCTTTCATTATTCCTTTGTTTCCAGTAAGATTTGATTATGTGGGTCTACTGGTACTAGAAAGGCTTATAAGGGTTGCTCCATGTTTTTATTACATAGAGTCTTGTCTTGTGATCTTGGTTGAATTTGGGTTGATGGATTAGAGGTCTTGACGTGGTTTAGCTATATGCATATCATGCTTCTAATAAGTGTAGAACTTGTAAGGTTATAATGTGATGGCTAAGGATAGACGATTGATTTGGTCAACCACAATGGGCTAGTCACTTCTTTAAGATTGAATTGTGGTCCGGGTTTTTCCCCAAGTCAGGATGAGGGTAGGTGATGTCCCTAGGTGTCCTTTTGGGCAAGGAGTGAACTTTTGGGTATTGGTAGAGTTGTTTGGTTACCTTATGCACCGGCTATATTTATGGGTTACATGACTAGGGTCTTAAAACCCTACCATGATTTGTTTGTAGTAGTCTCTAGTGGTGGTGCATTGATTTTATTTTAGAGCTTGTGAAACAATTGGGGGTAGTGTTGCAAGTCTTGGGGATGAGAGGCTGATTGCTAAATACGAAAAGGGTGCATTGAGGGTAACAAGAAGGTGGTTAGAGCCCCTTAAGGATTATGATATGAGTGTGTGTTATTTTCTCAGGCAAGGCTAAGGTAGTGGTCGGTGCTCTAAGTAGCCTAGCATATGTTGATGGTGGTGGTAAAGAGGTGACTAGAGAGGTCCATCGATTGGCTAGGTTGGGGGTTAGGTTGGAGGAAGTTTAGCATGGTGGTGTGGTGTTCTTGATGGTTCCAAATCTTCTTTAGTTAAAGAGGTCTAGTTAAGCAAGGCCTTCATTTCTCCTTATTAAGAGTTGGAAGCTTTGGGTGAAAAGATGTTAGAGTGGAAGTTGTCTCCCAAGGGGGAGATAGTGGTTTATGGTACCAAGTGGACTAGGTGTATTTAAGGTTGACAATTGAGTTGAGGATTGTGAATCCTTATAGAAGGTAGAGAGAGATTGGTGAGGTTGCATACGAATGGGAGTTGCCTTTGGATATGGATATGGTTAGTTTGGTTATTCATGCTTCTAGGTTGATAGGATGTACTGGTGACTCTAGTACTATAAAACTCTTTGAGATTGTGGGTGATGTGAAGGACAAGTTGTCTTAAGATAAGGTCCCGGTGGAGGTATTAGATGGAAGGGTGGAAAAGTTGATTTATGTGGATGTGGAGTTCGTCAAGGCCCTTTTGCAAAGTCGTCAACTCTAAAGTGTCTTTTGGGGAGCCGGAGTGGACATGTAGGAGCATCTGTATCTCTTTCATTCTATTCAATCTTATGGTAACACGTCAAGATCCTTATATAATTCCAAGCCTAATGTTTCATCCCCTATGTCATTGCACGTATTCATGATTATATTGAGAAAGTCTATGATGATTTTACACTTATGAGGAGATTTTTGAAATGACATTTAAGTGTATTCTTACATCTCTATGTGGGCTTAATTTTTCGTGCTTATCTCTCATATAGGTTTCTTTGACATTTGGGGATGAGTGTTCCCAAGGAGGAGATATTGAAACGACCCCCAAAAATGCCCAAAAATGTGCTTCGAAAGTGCCTGGAATCGTAATTTTCACATATCTCAAAATTTGTGTGTGATATCGAAAATCTGAATTCATATTCTTGTTCAGGATGTCAAATTGAGTGGGAAATGGGTCTAACCCCAATTTTTTGACAATCGTATCAAAATTCAAAAATTGAAAACTGCGATTTCCAGAATGTACTTCGCGTTAATGGCGCGATGTGCCATAGTATATTTTTTGTCAGTGTTTTTATTACGGTCCAAGGCTCTTGGGTCTTAGGCCTAAATGTTCCCAAACGTTAAAATACCTATACTTAGTCTTATTTCACCCTCATATCACCCAAGACATTTCCTAATATTAACTCAAACACTTAGTCTTATATTCCTCTCAAGATTCAAGTACCAAAACCCTCTCTGAATCTTTAAAGAATTCAACCAAGCTTCAAGTCTCCATCTCCAATCTTCACCAAGTTCATCTCCAAAGCTAAGGTATGTGGGTTTCTTTTATGGGTTCATTCCACCTATGATTCCCAACCTTCCTTTTCTTAAAAATTGCATGATTTATAGATGGCTTATTCATGGGTCTTGATTATTATGAATTTCACTGCACACTATGTTGGGGTTTCATGAAAGTATGATTGTTTTAGTGTGTTTTGAGCTATGAATCTAAGATCTATTGTAAGATTTGTTTAAGGATTTTGATGTGTATTTCTTGAAGGTGTTACCAAGTATCTATTAAAGTTTTTACATTAAATTTTCTAGCATGATTTCACTCTTGAATTGCATGGTTTTACACTAACATTACACACACGTCAAGTGTTTGATAAAATGCCTTTTTATGGATTCTCTAAGTTTTGATGATCTATTGGTTGATTTATGATTCAAGTTACTCTATGATGACTATGAGCTTTATAAAGGTGTGTTTAAATCAAGAAAATGTTGATGATATTTTAGGGCCGGATTAAGCCTCTTTTTCTAAGATTATATCTCTTGTGAGCCTTTGATGTTGATGTTAATGAAAGGGATAATGTTGATGATGATCTATTCTTATGTTTTGACGTTAGGCTCATCATTTGAGTTCAATGATATTAGGAGCGACTCGTGTCATTATCTCTATGTTTATTGCAAGTTAATAAAGTATGATTATTTTGTATATTCTGTAGGATTAGACTTAGCATTGATGGATAGAGGGTTTGCTCTCTTTCCTTGAACTACGTTCTATTATACGACTATGCTATACCCTTGCTATACTAATTTTATTCAGTACACTCATCTATGAAATGCTTAATCCAAAAGGGGATGGGCTCCCGTAAGGAAGGTTGTTTCTCCAAAAGGGGACGGGCTCCCGTAAGGTGAAGTTACTCATATAATCCTCACCAAAATGGGATGGGCTCCCATAAGAAAGGTTGCTTCTCCAAAAGAGAATGGTCTCCCGTAAGGTCAAGTTACTTATACAATTCTCTCTAAAATGGGATAGGATCCCGTAAGGAAGGTTGCTTCTCCAAAAGGGGACGGTCTCCTGTAAGGTGAAGTTACTCATACAATCCTCTCCAAAATGGGATGGCTCTCGTAAGGAAAGTTGCTTCTCCAGAAGGGAACGGGCTTCCATAAGGTGAAGTTACTCATACAATCCTCTCCAAAATGGGACGGGTTCTCGTAAGGAAAGCTGCTTCTCCAAAAGGTCTTATTCTATGTCGGTTGCGGTCTCTTCCTACACTTATGTATTATGATCTATACAAGTTGATTGAATTGTAAGCATGGCTTTACTTCAAGTATCATTGATACATGCCATATTGTTAGTATGTATTCATTGCTTATAATTATACATTTTGCCTATGATGCCTATCTCTTGTTGCATTGCGTCCCACATACTTTGTACATTCAAACGTACTAACGTATATTCTATGTCTACATGATGTTACCATGTATGAATCGGTGCAACGTTTGATCATCCTCCTTCTCAACTTAGCTAGTATGATTATCTCAAGCTTGTTGGTGAGTTCTCCATTCTAGGGATGTTGCTTACAATCTCTTGTTATGTATTAGCACTGTCTTTCCTTTATTTATGTATTGACTATAAGGGTGAGCCAGTTTTTTGTTGTGGCCCCCGCTCTTATCTATGTTATAGAGGTGTTGTTGGATATGTTATGTACTTATGCTATGATCCTTGACTCTCTTGTTCTTTGATGTTATGATATGTAAGTTTACCCTTAGTCCCAATCCCCTTGTCTATACTTATCTCTCATTGTCATTTTAATTGTTTCCGCGACAAAGGATGTATAATGATATGCTATGAGACTTGTTTGGGGTTCCTTTGGGTTCCCATTCTCCGGTCACGTCTAGGCCCTATTCTTGGGTTGTGACAAAGAATATAGGGTTCATCAAGGACATTGTTCCACAACTCACTATCCTCAACCTTAAGGAAGTTGTGCATTCGATTTTTCCACCAACCATAGAACTGACCATTAAATCTAGGTGGTCTAGTGGATGATTGTCCCTCTTCAAGATTGAGTGGAGTAGCCATACTTTACAGGAATATCTGTAGGTGTGAACTATTTAGAGATCCCTGCTCTTATACTACTTGTTTTAATATATGTGTCCACTACAGCAGACACCAGGTCCTTAAATAATGAAATCAAGATGACAAACAAAGTAAGAACAACAAGAACAGCACAAACAAGATTTAACGTGGAAAAACTCCTTGCTCAAGGGAGGAACAACCATGACCTATCCAATAAGATTTTCAAAATCCAACAATCCACTAATGAATGAGCAAAGTAGTCAAATACAACAGACAATGTTTATTTACCTCAATCCCCTCATCATTTCGCACTTGCAACCTAGTTAAAAGACATGAGCACCACAACTAACACAAGTATACGCTCTCACCACTTAGATGAAGTTAGACAACTACCCGAACACCTTAAGGCCGCAACTTGCCAAGAGCGACACAATAGTCAACAAAAATAAATACATAACGATCATCTTTCCTTTATAGATTTGGAAGTGACCTTACAATGTTATAAACCAAACACAACACCAAACGTAAAAGAAAGCTATAGACTCTTTGTCTAAGGTCCCTTGAAAATTGATGTTGATCTTCACAGTAGGTGCCAAATGAGAACTTTTAGATCTATTGAATGTTCAGTTTTTTATTCTTCCAAAAGTTGTTATTGTTACTTGCACATTGATGTGAGGCCAAAAATACATATTTTTAGTCATTATTTACCGCATATTTAATACTTTTATTTATTCTTTTGGAGCATAAATTTTATTAATTGTGCTAAATTATGTATTTTATTTGTAGGATTAAATTGACGCAAAAATGAAGAGATTTGGAGCCCAAACGAACTAAAAAATGAAGATTACAGAAGGAAATTCAAGTAGGCAGCTTAATATATTTAATTAAGTATAATAATATATATATATTATTATATAAGTATACGACAAATTGCAATTTAATTGCATCTTGAAGACGCTGCCAAGGAATTGTTGAATGCAGTGGTCACTCGCGCACAAGAAGGACTCCAATCTCCTTCTGGTTTTGGGTTTCCCAATTTGTTTTAAGCTCAATTATTTTATTTGGGGTTTATTATTACACCTATAAATATTTCATAAAATTAGGTTTTACAGAACTTTTGACCTAGAGAGAGATAGGAGTCGCCGTGGAGGTCGGAGAATTTTGATTGTTATGCCGAAAAATGACTTTTTGAAAAGAAAATCAAAAATCGGTTTAAACTTAATTAATTTAAGGAAACCAATTCTCGAAATTTGAAAGAAAATAGAGTTGCCACCTAATTTTAAGGATAATTAGGAAACCAATAAATATTTTAAAAGACCTAACAGAAAAATCTTTTAAAATCCAAAGAAAAGGGTTCGGGTTCACATTTCCACTTCAAGAAGGTTTTACGCACTTGAAGTATCCGCTAACGTGCGATTATCCGGCGATTAAGAGATTCGACTAACTTTTAAAAATTTTGATCTTTGACTTGAAAAAAGTTGACTGGTTTTAAAATTGATTAATTTTAAAAAGATTTGACTAGAGTTGACTAAATTAAAAACAATTGACTAAACTTGAAAATTGAACCGAAATGTAAAATCACATTTTTATATTTTTCTTTTATTTTATTGTTTCTATTGCAAAACTCTTTTCGGGATAAAATTAAAAATAACATAAATAGTTTTGATTTGTCGGGGAATTCAATTAGACTGAAACCAATAATAAACAAAATGTTAGCAAGCAAATAAATATAGGTATGTAAAAATAAAAGAAGAGAGCTGAAATGATTCTGGGCCTTTATCCCATTTAAATATCTGTCAAAGCCCTTGGCCCTTTTCCTTATGTTGCTGTATAATACATGTATATTAGTGTATAAGTGTGATTCCTGCTTCCGAAATCTGTATAATAGCTTCTTTTTTCCTAGAACGGACTTGACTCGAAAAAGAGGAGATTTGGGCCTCCATGGCCCAGGATATGCAGAGTGGAGAGTCCAAAATAGACTCGGAGCATTGTTCATGCAAAAAAAATATATAAAATCAGGACTAATAAAGGATTCAAAGATGCATCTGGGCACAAGCATAGAAAAACAGAACCTTGAGAATAACTAAAGAATATGTTAAAATCTAGCAAATTTGGGAACAACCATCAAGCCAAGATATCCTTAAGGGTCAATTTTGAGCAATGAAGAGATAAATATAAGATAATCTCGAAAGGCCTATCAATGTAATGAACAAGAGAAGATAGTTGCAGCAACACATATCATTGACACACAGATGAAAATTGCAGCAGACATACGACAGACATATCATTAACTTGCAACAAGCATATCATTAACACGTCATTCCTGAGATATCATTAACACAAACATGTAATTAACTTTGCAGCATTTACCGACAAACATGCAATGCACACATCTGTGACTTGCAGCAAAACAAAATTTGCAGCAAATCTCAGCATCAACATACAGACAAGCATATCTGGAACTTGTTTGCTAAATATCAGAATAGCAATCTAAGTCAGTAACCAGATACGTACCCATTAACAACAACAACAACAACAACGACATACCCAGTGATATCCCACAAGTGGGGTCTGGGGAGGGTAAATTGTACGCAAACCTTACCACTACCTCAGAGAAGTAGAGAGACTGTTTCCTAAAACCCTCGGCTCAAAATCCATAAACAGAAAAACTAGATATGTCAAAATGAAAGAAAAGGAAAGGAAAGGAAATGAAATGAAAAAAAAAATGAAATGAAATGTAAGTAAGGGAAAACGGGTACGACTAACAATGAATATCACATGACAGTAGGTAACAATGATAAACTAACACACATACACCAGATAATGCAAAGAAAAGGAATAATGATAGTAGAAATAATACAAATGCTAATAATAATAAAAAGAAGACGACGAAGAAGAGGAATAGGAAGAAGAGGAAGCAAAACTTAGCCTGCTACTCTAATTTGTAAACTCCACTCCTTTCTATCTAAGGTCATGTCCTCAGTGAGGTCGAGTTTCGCCATGTCCTGTCTGATCACCTCCCCCCAGTACTTCTTCGGTCTACCTCTACCCCTCCTGGAAGCTGCCACTACCAACCTCTCGCACCTCCTAACAAGAGCATCTAAACTCCTTCTCTGCACATGTCTGAACCATCACCAGTCTCGCTTTCCTCATCTTATCGCCCACTGGGGACACCTCCAGTGTTTCTCGAATTGCGTCGTTCCTAACCTTATCACTTAAGGTTTGACCGCACATCCACCTCAGCATCCTCATCTCTGCGACCTGCATCTTTTGGACATGAATATTTTTAATCGGCCAGCACCCCGCCCCATACAACAGCGTCGTTCTAACCACCACTCTGTAGAACTGACCTTTAAGTTTGGGTGGTATCTTTTTGTCACACAATACTCTAGTGGCCATCCTCCATTTAGTCCATGCTGCCCCAATACGGTGTGTGACATCATCGTCGATATCACCACTACTCTGGATGATGGACCCCAGATACTTAAACTTATCCCTCTTGGGGATAGGTTGAGTGGCAAGTCTCACCTCAGTGTCTGCCACCTCCCTATCTACGCTGAATTTGCACTCCATGTATTCAGTTTTGCTCCTGCTCAATTTGAATCCTTTGGACTCCAAGGCGTGTCTCCAGGCCTCCAACCTTTTGTTAATTTTATGCCGAGATTCATCTATTAAATCTATGTCATCTGCAAATGACATACACCAAGGCACCTCTACCTGTAAAGATCGCGTCAACTCGTCTATCACCAAGGCAAACAAGAAAGGGCTCACCGCAGAACCCTGATGGAGTCCCAACTTAATAGGAAAATACTCGGAGTCTCCTCCCATCGTACATACCCGAGTTTTGGCTCCATCATACATGTCCTTAATTAGCCTGATATAAGCCCCAGGGACACCTTTCGCCTCTAAGAACCTCCATAAGACATCCCGTGGGACTTTGTCATATGCCTTCTCAAGATCAATGAACACCATATGAAGGTCCTTCTTGCAATCCCTATATTTTTCCACTAACCTCCAAACTAGATGGATTGCTTCAGTCGTCGACCGCCCCGGCATGAATCCAAATTGAGTCTCCGAGATAGATACTACTTTATGCACCCTCCTTTCCACAACTCTCTCCCAAACGTTCATAGTGTGGCTTCGTAGCTTGATACCCCTGTAGTTGTTGAAGTTTTGAATATCTCCCTTATTTTTGTACAATGGAACTATTGTACTCCTCCTCCATTCCTCAGGCATCTTGGCAGTCTCCCCAATAGCATTAAATAGTCTAGTCAACCACTCTATGCCATCCTTGCCCAAGCTCTTCCAAAAGTCCACTGGAATCTCATCGGGTCCGATCGCCCTCCCCCTCTTCATCTTACTCATAGCCAGTTTAACTTCCTCCACATCGAAAGGATTTCAATCCCCAAAAACATGATGGTTTTCGAAATGTGCCAACTCATCTAGCTCGATAACTCTATCTCCTTTTTCATTTAGGAGTTTGTGAAAGTAGGTTTGCCACCTTAATTTAATGGAAGTGTCATCCACTAACACCTCTCCCTCCTCATCCTTGATGCACTTTACTAAGTCCAAGTCACGAGTCTTCCTTTCTCTTACTTTAGCGAGCCTATACAACTGCTTGTCCCCACCTTTATCGCTTAGCTCCTCATAAAGACACTCAAATGCAGCAGACTTGGCATTTGTCACTGCCAACTTGGCTTCTGACTTGGCCTTCTTATAGATGTCCCTAAGATTTTGCTTTTCAACTTCATCCCCACACTCTAACAACTCTGTGAAAGTGACCTTCTTATCAGTAACTTTAGCATGGACTTCCGCATTCCACCACCAATCACCTTTCCGCCCACCAAAAGGCCCTCTCGTAACTCCTAGAACCTTGGCGGCTACCTTTGTGATGTAGCTCGTAGTCATATCCCACATACTATTCACACTACCTTCACTACTCCATGCCTCAAAGTTTCTCAACTTATCTTCCATCTCACAAGAAAGGGCAGGTGTAAGACTTCCCCATCGAATCCTAGGTCGGTCATACAAAATCTTCTTCTTCTTTTCCCTCTTGATCTCCACATCCATCACTAAAAGCCTCTGTTGAGTGGAGACATTTTCACTTAGAATAACTTTGCAATTCTTACAAAGACTTCTATCGCCCTTACGGATAAGAAGGTAGTCAATCTGAGTCTTAGCTACCAAACTGCAAAAAGTAATCAAGTGGCTTTCCCTCTTCGGGAATCACTAAATCAAAGGCTTTGGCAAAATCCAAGAGAGAGGTCCCACTTCCATTCCTCTCACCAAAACCAAAGCCTCCATGCACATCTATGAACCCACTATTGGTCGCCCCAATATGCCCATTTAAGTCACCCCCAATGACAATTTTTTCATCGCCGGAAAACCCCGCACAACCTCATCCTGATCCTCCCAAAAGTGCCTTTTAACTTGCCCATCCAGACCTACTTGGGGAGCATAGGCACTAACAACGCTCACAACAAGTCTTCCCACCATGAGTTTGATAAACATTAACCTATCGTTAACCCTCCTAACCTCGAACACGAAATCCCTAAGATTCTCGTCTACTAGGATTCCCACGCCATTTCTACCCCTGGAACCATCCGAGTACCACAGCTTAAACCCATCCATGTCCCGGTCCTTAGTGCCCGCCCACCTAGTCTCTTGGACACACGCGATATTAATATGCCTCCTTCTAAAACTTTTTACTAATTCTATGGATTTCCCTGATAAAGACCCTATATTCCACGATGCTATCCTTAACTTGGATAGAGTCGAGCCCCTCTCACCCCCTTCACCCCTAACCCCTAACCTCAACTGATGACATGACCCTAGTCCACCATGAGAGCTTGACGCTGTTAAACTAAAACTATAGTTACTCTAAGTAACAACACCTACAGCAGGAACCGCACTACTCCTGAATATACAACAGTATAGCACAACAATATATAGCGATATACACAAATAAACACAACTATCGCAATAATATACAACAATATGCAACAATATGCAACAATAATCAATAGTAAACTCAATAAATCTAGTACACAGTAGATTTAATCAATCCACAAAACTCCCTAAACTCCAAAAACCAGCAAAGGCGGATAGAACAAACACTCTATAAATCTAGTACACAGTAGACAACAGAGAACTACCAAAAACAGGACAATACACATCAACAATAATCAGCAAAGATCACAGATATATAACGGAACAGTCCACCGATAGGATATGCCTACAGTATAGTATAAGAGCAATAATGTCTACCCAAAAAAAAATCAGCAGTACCAGCTAGTTGTAGTGAGAAACATCCCACTCAAAAGTGCAAGTAGAAAGCTGTCACCTGAAATGAAAAATATCCTCGTCGGTCACTGAAAATCCACGTCGTCGGAACCTGGTATGTCACTTGAAAAAAGAAAAAAGAGAAAAGAATATAGTAATAATAGTAATATTAATTGTCATTGGAGTTCTGGTGGATGGATCTGCAACCCTCGACTCGCCGGAGAGCAACCACTGACACCGTGGAACTCACAGAGTCAGTAAGACGTCGACAGTAAGTGACTCTACACAGATTTGCCGAAAAACCAACCGCGAGCACCGAAAGAAAACGCCGAACAAAAGGAGAACTAGTTCTCCGGTACGGTAAGGGTTCGCCGGCGCTCGAGCTAGTAGACAAGAGTTTTCCGGCCAAGAGTGTTGCAAACCCTTGCCGGAAAAGCTCCCATCAGCTAAAACTCAGAGGAGAGCATATGAGAGAGAGAGAGAGCGTAAGAGCGTAAGCAATGATTCTAATAGAGAATACATGTCATTATACCACGGCTGCCATGATATAGACATCAGTACATACTGATTCTATAAGGAACGTAACATCAGATCAGTCAATACCTTAAGGAAACAGAACTAACATACTGAAATTGGGACATTACAGCCTGTGTTTTGAGAAAATAGAATCATTTCAGCATTAGTTTCATTCTTAGCAACTTATCAGTGAATCAAGATGACCAATCTGCAATAACATGCGGGCACAAGTTCGAATCATGAAACACTACAGATACATCATTTTAAAGCTTTGAAACTGATACCACCTAATACGATTAATGACAGCAACACACAGCATCGACTTAACAACATCATTACAAACAGTTTCAGAAGCGTATTAACGACCAAGCAACAACAGCATCACAACATCAGCTTGTCACAATAGGGGATTTCCGGTTAAAAAAACACGAACATGACAACTTTGATATAGCTACGACATTCACATTCCGACACAGTATCTAACACTCGAAATGAAGAGCGAGAATTGGGGAATTACCTTTATCGGAGCAGCGAACTGAGATGGCGAACTTGACGAAACTTCTCTACCACCGAAGAATCCTGTCAATACCTTCTTCGACAAGGATCTTCAGTTTCAGGGTCTATAAAATTAGGGGAGTTTTGGGAATCAGTTCGAGAGTCTTCAAAACAAAATGATTATGACCAATCGAGTAGTTGTTGCTAAGGTTTCTGATTGTCGACGGCTGCTCAGAGCGAAGAAGGAGAAGGGATTATATAGCTCTCAAAATTAGAGCAAATCGAGGAAATTAGGGGTCAAATTTTTGAATTCCAAAGTCAAAATCCTTCCTTGGGGAAAGAAATCTCTTTGATTTATTGCAAAATCCTCAACGGGTTGAGAACCACCGTTGATTGAGGGATTTAGACAATATTACGTTTTGCCGAATTTGTTGGGGTTGGTCGGGTGAACGTTGAGGCGATTTTTGGTTTGGGGATTCTAATTTTCTGGGTTTGAAGGGAAAGAATGAAGAAGAAAGAGAAGAGGAATGGGGAATAAGGTAGTTGGGGGCGCGTGGGTGTCACGCGCCCATAAAATTTAAAATGTTTTTTTAAATAATTGTTTAGAAAAAATAAAAATAAAACTCGATAATAAAATCTTTTTGGAGGGTAAGAATTGGGTGTCAACAGCTGTCCCTTTCTTTGGATATGATCGATGAAAGAGATCGTGGACAAAGAAACTTGACCAACCCAATTTTAGCCGACCGCGTTTCATCTGCCAAAAATTTGAATTTGAGAAATTATGGCCGGACCCTGGGTTTGGGTTTCCTACATATCTTAGGTTGCATGAGAATTCAGGCCACTTATAGTTCAAAAACGCTTGATTTTACACACGAGTTTGAAAGAATTCAAAAGCTATCACAATATCGAATTATGAAGAAATTAGCATGCTTGGGAATGAGACTTAAAGAGCAGATGTTAGAATACAGTCGAGTTTTCAAAGTTGAGCCCGCCTACATATCCTTGAACTTAGGAATCAGGCTGCTTGTAGTTCGACTCTATCGGTTGAAGAGAAAATTCCTTATTCGGAGATGACCTCTGGTTCAGGAGGAGTGACAAACAAATCGAATTATGAAAAAGAGGCTTGCAACCTCTTAACTATAAATGTGGTGCGCTTCACATTCATAATTAAGCCTTCACATGGACATAATTTTCAAAACTCTTGGTACGTTGTCACTTGGATTGGAAGATTGCCTCAGGTGAGAGTGGAGATTATTCAAAGGCAAAACTGAAAATAAACTAACTAACTCATAGGAATGCCCACATGCCTTCAGACAGGGGTGCGGTTAGATGGTGGTGGTAGTCACTTCCTAGCTCATGTCTGAAAGGTTTGACGCCCCTTTTCGGGCTATGTTCCAGTTCGCTGCTAAGAAAGAGTTCCACGTTGTGCTGCGTCCTAGTTGATGACGTCCACACCTGTGGTTTGTTTTGAGATTTTATCCTTTCGGATGCTCTCGATATGACTAAAACAAAATGTTAGTAGTAAAAATATAATTTAAACCAAAGATGGATTTTTTTATCGTGTTTGATATTCATCCTTCTTTTTGGCTTGATAAATGCTGAATCGATAAAATAGCTTTATTGGCGATGATCATGCGGTGGTTATCTCGACAATTGGAGATAAAATGGCCACATTGGCATGATATGAAACAACTTTCTTGGCATCTAGAAATAAAATAAGCCTTATCGGCGCTGGATATGTAATGGCCTGGTAAACTGGTTCTGGCATAAACTGAAAAATAAAATAGGCTTATCGATAATAAACCTGCAATGACCCGGTTGGCAGCTGGAAATAAAATATCCTGGATGAATATGCAACGGCCTCCTAGGCAGTTGAAAATAAAATAGTTTGGTTCTGGATGAATATGCAACGACCTTTATCGGCTGTTGGAAATAAAGTAGCCTGGATGAATATGCAACGGCCTCCTAGACAATTGGAAATAAAATAGTCTGGATGAATGAGCAATGGACCCCTTGGCAATGAATATGCATTGGTCCTCTTAGTAGTTGTCCGGGCATGAGCTGGAAAATAAACCTGATTTCTGGCATAAATTAGAAAATAAATCTGGTTCCTAGCATAAACTGGAAAAAATAAGTCTGGTTCCTGATATAAACTGGAAAATAAACCTGGTTCCTGGCATAAAATAAAAAATAATCTGGCATAAACTAGAAAATAAAGTGGCATCTGGCATAACTGAAAAACAAACTGACATCTGGCATAATTAAAAAATAAACTGGCATAAACTGAAAAATAATCTGGCATCTAGCATAACTGGAAAATAAACTGGCATCTAGCATAACTGAAAAATAAACTGGCATAAACTGGAAAATAAAATGGAATCTGGCATAACAGGAAAATAAACTGGCATAAACTGAAAAATAAACTGGCATCCGGCATAACTGAAAAATAAACTGGCATAAACTGGAAAATAAACTAGCATCTGGCATAACTGAAAAATAAACTGGCATCTGGCATAACTGAAAAATAAACTGGCATCTGACATAATTGAAAAATAAACTGGCACAAACTAAAAAATAAACTGGCATCTGGCATAACTGAAAAATAAACTGGCATCTTACATAACTGGAAAATAAACTGGCATCTGGCATAATTAAAAAATAAACTGGAATAACTAAAAAATAAACTGGCATCTGGCATAACTGGAAAATAAACCTGGTTCCTGACTCTCCACGATGCATGAAATGTGATAAACTGCTGGGGGATTTGAGTGAGACGAAACTATCTGCGCCTCAGCTTTTCTTCGGTAGGTAAGATATGTGGAAATTTTTCTGCGTTCACAGAAAATTTCTTAGTTCAAAAAATAAATTGATCTGGTGAATTACTGGCGGCTGGAGCGAGACGGGACTGTTTGTGCCTCGACTATTCCTTTGTAGATAAGACCTGTAAAAAAATTTCCTGCATCCACAGAAAGTTTCTTAGTTTTAAAAATGAATTGACCTGGTGAATTAATGGCAATTTGAACGAGACGGGATTGTTCGTGTATCAGCTGTTCTCTGGCAGATAAGATCTGTAAAAATTTCCTGCATCCATAGAAAATTTGTAAGTTTTAAACATAAATTGATCCTTGACACATCACTGGTAACTTGAGCGCCTCAGCTGCTCTTCTGTAGATAAGGCATGCGGAAATTCTCCTGCATCCACAGAATGTTTCTTAGTTTCGAGAATGAATTAATCTTTGATAAATTGCTAGTGACTTGCGCGCCTCAGTTGTTTCCTTGCGTGAGTTTTCCTGCATCCAAAGAAAATTTCTTAGTTTTAAAAAATGAATCGATCTGTGTTGATTCTTCAATTGTCTATTCCTCTTCTTGTTCTCGATGGATCGCTTTGATCTCCCACCAGATATAAGGTAGAAAAATATGACTTTCAAATTTGTGACAATGCTCCATGAAATTTTGAGGGCAACCTCAAAATTTCTGTCCCAGTTTAGATGTTGTCAAGGATTGTCAGTTTATCAAAAGCACCTTGACAATTTTTTGAGATTTTTCTCAAAAATTCTGTCCCAGTTGAAGTGTCACTGTGCTCCAACCTTCAATTTGTTGTAGAAGACTTCTTTCTGCAGAATTTTTGATTTCGTTTCAAATATTCTGTCCCAGTTTCCTTTCTGGGAGTATGACCGAGCCGTTGTGGCGCCTACATATTCTGTTGAGTCAGGAATCAGGTCAAACTTAGTTCCCCAGGAGTAAAGGAAAATATAGATTTGAATAAGAAGATGACCGAGGGCGACAAGGCCGCCTGCGTATCTCATTCTTGAGAATTCATGTCAAACATAGTTCATTACTAGATATAATTGGATAACAAACAAAGAAATGATTATAAGCAAATAATGAAAGAGAGTTTCATATTTCTAAACATAGATGCGGTATTGAGCAGGCCAAGGCTCAATCATGGAGCGATAGTCTGGAGAACATCCAGGTTACGATCAATTAAATCTTGGATTTTATGCTTCAGAGTTATACAATCTTTAGTGTCATTTCCAACACTGTTAGAGTGGTAAGCACAAGTTTGATCACCCTTGAAGAAACGAGAATTGGCATCCATGGCTCTCGGAGGGGAAGGCTGGATTAGTTCTGCAGCTGACAACCTTTCAAATAGTTTTGTTCGGCTTTCTGTGAGTAGAGTGAACACCATAAATGGTTTTGGGTTAGGAGGATTATAGTTATTTTGTGGAGGTAGGGGCGCTTGCTGGTAAGTGTGATGATTTTGACGTGGAAGTGTAGGGATCTGGACCCTTGGGTATGGTGTTTGGTGATTCAGTCATTGATAATAGAGAGGAGGAGTTTGATGGTGATATTTTGGTTGAGCATGAAAAGCGGGGGATGAGCTTTGGATAGGTTGGAAACGGACTTGAGGGGATGTGAATTTCCTGGGGTGACTGCTAAGGGTTTTCCTTTGTGCGCCGGAGACAGCTAACACATCTTCTTCCCTTTTTCTTACCATCCTGGATGTTCCAGCTGAAATTGATATGCGACCAATTTTGCCTATCTTCAACCTATCCTCAATATTTTCCCCTACCTTTACTATGTCTGCAAAATTCGCCACCACGAGCAACATCATTCTGACATGAAATTCTGGCTCCTGTGAACGTACAAACACTTTGATAATTTCCTTTTCTGACATGGGAGGATGCACTCTGGCGGCATTCTTCCTCCATCTGTAGGCATACTCCCAGTAACTCTCTGTAGACTTCTACCTAATCCTCTCCAACGAGTAATGGTCTGGCACAATCTCAACATTATAGTCAAACCTTTCGACAAAGTCTTTGGCCATGGTATTCGAACTAGCCCACCGGTTCATTTCTTGGGAGATAAACCATTCTAAGGCCTCCCCGCTTAAACTTTGACCGAAAAGCCGCATCAATAATGCTTTATTTTTTCCGACACCTACCAGCTGATCACAATATGCCCTCAGATGGTCCAGGGGATTCCCACTCCCGTTGAAAGTATCAAACTTTGGTATTTTGAATCCTTCGGGTAGGTTCAAATCCGGATGAATGCACAAATTCTCATAATCCAGACCCACAACGTCAGGTGTATAGTGAAATTACTTCAGGACCTTGGCAATTTCTTCCTTTATATCCAATTTGGCCATCTTTTCTTTGGCCTTCCATTCCCTCTCCTTCTCCTCATCGGAGTAAGTAGTGTGAGGATTTTGTGGATTTGTAAAGATTGGCATATGGCACAGGATTTTTGGAGGCAAAATTTGTGTGGTAAATGGGTTGTAGGGATCCCTGGGTCAGATTTCTAGATGGATTATTTGGGGGTGGGTAGCATGAGCCATTTGAGAGGAGCTGCGGGCTTGGGTAATATTTGGGTTCTGGAGAGAGGGTGGCACTTGGGAAAAAAGAGTGTAAGGTCCTGCGTCAGGAGGGGCTTGATGAGGAGAAGGAAAATACAGTGAAGGCCTCCTGTTGTCTGGGTCAGGAAGATTAGCAGTGATGGCTAAGTTCGCTAACTCTTGGGCCTTCTTTATTTCCATTCTCATGTCTGCGGTCTGTTGCATTAGTTGTGCCGTCAGTTGGTTCTGCTGTGTGACACTAGGATTTGTCACAGTAATCTCTATTAGGTTTGCCATTTTTTTTCGGACTCTGAATCTTGTGAAATGAGGATGATCGGCTGGCTTTTATCAACACAGATCAATTCTAAATTACCTTCAAGAA
>JAABOM020102484.1:0-26011 GCA_011800125.2 Solanum clarkiae | reverse complement strand
TAAAAAAAATTAAGTTGTTAATTACTGATACCTATAGAATATTTTATTTGTTACCTATGTTGTTCTAATTTATGTTGCACATATTAACATAATTCTTTAATTTTGTTTGTCCAGCTTAAAAAGGAAGACTCAATTTTTTATCTTATATTTTTTTTGTCCTAATTTTAACGTTTATATACTTAAAATAATTTATTAGGATGACATAGTAAAATCATAGTTGAAGCTACTTGAAATATATTTAACTAGAGAATATTGTAAAATCATAGTTGAAGTAGCTAAAGAAATATAAGGAAGCGGCCATAAAAAATTCAAAAATTTTTTTTTATTAATCCAAGCAGCTGAAGCAGACAGGATAACTGGAGACTAGTCAAGCAGGTAACACGACCGGAAGCTTCTCAATTAATTGCTTTTATATATAAGTAGTAAAGTAACAATGATTCTTCTTAAGCAAAACTTCTGTATGCAATTCAACTTTGGAAATATGCTCAAATCCGGAAAGAAATGAAGTTTATATAAGCTATGCCTCTAATATAATATTCTTTTCCAACACGATAATTGTTGAGCTGCTTTGATCCAAGAACTATGGATGATGATTGACATTGTACAAGTGAGAATCTATGTAAAAAAAAAGAAAATGAATAAAGAAGTACAATACTAATGAGGAATTGATGAGAAAATCAGTTCCTTAAAACAAAACTTGGAGATTTTTTGATCTATGCATGAGAAGCTATTTAGAGATGAAGGCACAATTCAATTCTACATGAAACAAGAGTTCAGGATATGAAAATATTATTATTATTATTATTGAACATATGGAATTAGTTTAGAATAAGAAAAAATTGGCCAATTGTAAAACAAGTCAAACAAGGATTGATTTCTTGGCAAGTCTTGAACCAAGTCTTGGTTGGACTTGAAGAAATATAAATGACTACTTTACTTTTATATAAAGAATTAATTTGATGTTTTATAGTTGGAATTGCAAAAATGAGAGACATAGAGAGATTGATCTATTTGAGAGTCTTATCAGGAGAAGAGTCAACTGCTACAACAACATAGAATATGTTCCTATCAAGAGTTACTTGTATTGTTCTCGAGTTTTAATAGTTAGATTCTTGTGGTTTTCACACTGTATGCTCATGACTTTTGTAGAAATTTGAATTAGGTGGTTGTTTTGAATTGCAAGGGACTTCATAAACTAGGTAGAATCTTCGAAGAAGTTAAGAAGATAATAGAGAGAATTGTTGATGATTGAGGTAGGGATTGGTAGATTTAATTTATTAGGTGTATAAAGGAGAGTAGCCTTAAAAGTTGCTCATGTTCTGTTGGAGAGTGAGTATCCTATTGGAGATAGATTGTGATTTTTGCCTCTCCTAAATAAGAAGTTTTTCACGTAAAATTATTTGTATTGATATACTATTTCGCACTTTACCTTTTTTGTGATTGCTGAAAGAACCTAGACCTTTCAAAATATAGCTGACAAACACATAATAATTGATATCAGAGAAAATTTTTTGAAAAAGGTTAACACCTTGAAAGATTAGAAATCTGTCATGACCTAACCCATTAAGCCGTGTGGGCATCTACTAACATCTAAGATAGGAGAATCCTGATCATCTTATTATAAAATTGGTAATGCGAAAGTAAGACGAATAATAATATAATTACCTTAATAAAACACAGGATCCAATCTCAACAAAATACACAAAACCCTCCTAAAGAACTCTAAATAGGTATAAGAGCTAATAAGAGAGTACAAAACAAGAAAATAGGACACAATTTCCAAAAAAAAAAAAAAAAAAAAGAGGGATAGAAGCTATTGGAGATTACCATCTTCTTCGTCTAAGAAACATCACTAATTCTACAATTAGATTAATGCCAAGTGTCATAGCAAGAGTAGTATCAGTACTATCACGCCCCGAGAGGGTACCCTTGGCGTGACTGGTACTTAGAGACTATTGCTAGCCCCCAAGTAAACCGTTCGGCCTCATCACATTCATTCAATCATATTCTAATAGCGGAAGACATCAATGTATAAGAATACTTAAAGAAAATAAATGACAGCCGTTAATAAAAAGTCCAAAGGCCAAACAATCTATCCATCAACTGAATAACACTAGTGTGAAAGAAACTATCCAAAAGTAACATCCAATCACAACTTGACGGTTTAGTCTATAAAGCCTCTAAAACATCTGCTAAGTAGTGTTAATGACGGACCCACGACTACCTCAAAATAAAATAAAAAGTCTACACTCAAAGCTAGAAAGAAAAATATGATATCCTTTGAAAGCGGGGGAAGACTCACCAATCAGCTAAATGCAAATAGGTCCTCAACGGGGCACCTGTTGGTGACCACTAGTACCAGTCTCTGCATCATGAGAAGATGCAGGCCCAAATGGACGTCAGTACATGGAATGTACGAGTATGTAAAATGACAGAAAAAAAATATGTAAAGGAAGAATACCATCAACTCAAATAGTTCAACTCAAAAAGTGGGAAACTCAGTCATCATATCAAGAGTCTAAAGTAAGCATACAGTTTAGACAATGACTACTCATATACCATCTAATCCAATCCACTCAGAGTGCTATCAAGACTTATATAGGAGTTTCTCTAATGGACAACCATTACTTATGAGTCAGTGATGATACAATGAAGCGATGTCGTTGCCACGTCCATCAAATACCTTGCTAGGGTATAGGACATCCTATCAGAGGATCCAAAATCAATAATATCAAGTCCTCTTTCTGGGACAATAGGAAACATCTTATTTTTTTGTTCATTCCTCTCCTATGTCGGCTACATAGTTATTGAGTTCAAGTTGGACTTACTTTTACTTAATTTGGTGCTCAATATTTCTCCCAAAACTCAATATGCTCATAAGACATCAATCCTATGATTAACTTATTCATCTAGTCTCATTTGGACATTTGTCAACTTAATTCATCACATTAACTATCAATTCTGTGGTTACATTCTTTTAAGGTTCAACTCTTGACTCATAAGGACTCTATCATGCATCATTCTAACTCATAGCATCTAGGAAAACAAAACTAGAGTTAAAGTATTTAGGGATTCATAGACTCTTTAGGCTCAATGGTACTCATGCATGCTTATTTAAGTAAAATATGTAAAAATAACAAAATTCATGCTAGGGTTCATGTAGTAAGGTAAAATTATCTAATTAAAACATTTGATTCATAAACATTGTAGTTCATACAAAATTGTATAGAAATACGTTAGAATTTGAGAAAAACCTTCAAGAAACATTTATGGGGACTCAATTCACTCATAACTCCATTAATATGGGTTATGGGATACATGAAAGAACATAATCCTTATTTTAGTTAGTCTTATATACCTGGTAATTTTGAGTCTTGGAATAGCTTGGGGGAATTCACAAGATTACCTTCAAACCTTAGCTTTTTCTCCCTTGCAGCCTTGCTCTAAGTTGGAGAGGGTGTTTTTAGCGTAAAAAGGTTGAATAAAATATTAGGTTTACATGATGGGAAAAGACTACAATAACCTTTCTTAAAAAATTATCAAAGTCATCTACGAGCCCATCTATGGCCCATAGGGACCTTTCCATAAACTTTTGGACGAATCCCATGAGCCCAATCTACAGCCTGTAGAAGTTTCTATGACCCATAGATAGGTCCGTAAAGTTTGGGACCAAAAAATAGATTTTCAGAAATTTTTACAACGAGTTAGCAGACGGGTCGTACTTTAATCTACGACCCATAATAGCTTTTGTTGGTACACCTTACATTTGGTAGTCTCTAGTAAATAATTTTTGACTTCGAACTCCAAATGAGGAGAAATCAGTTGCATTGGAAAGATAATTCAAAAACCTTTTATTTGGTAGGTCATAGGCTGCCTAATTCTTTATGTGTTAAGAGTTATAGTTATTTAAAGTTGACCTTTATATAATCTAATACTAGAAACTCAATTTATAGGAAGGTTTTGAACTCGGCTTAGTACTAAAGGTCTCTTATGACCCTAATACACTTTTCACGTATAAGAATAAGGCTTGAAACAGGGGTACATGTAAGAATAGAGTTGTGGGGTGTCACAGTATCTCCCTTTTAGAATCATTGGTCCTCGAATGATGAGCAACTAGGAGACCTCTTAAAGGAACACCATCAGGAACTCAAAGACTCGGATACTTGAATACTCATACTAATCAATTTCAACTCAGGATTCAAAATTAAAATACTATTCCTAACATCATTATTAGTCACAAATACAATTAAAGACATGCATACTCAAACAAAAACTCAAGAGGAGTATCAACGTAGAGATAATAACTCAACTCAATAATAGGAAAGTAACTTAGGGAATAGAAATGAATCATAACCATCAATTCATCATTAAGAGCCATGAATAGGTGATGGTATCTAGCCTTCATATCCTCTTTAGCTTCCCATGTAGCCTGTCCAATGGATTAACTTCTCCACAACACTTTTACAAAAGCAACCTCTTTAGTTCTCAACTTATGAACTTAATGATCAAGGATTTAGACTGGGATCTCTTAATAACTCAAACTATCCTTCACTCTAATGCTTTCAATAGGCACAACCAGGGACAGATATCCCAAACACTTCTTAAGCATAGAAATTTGAAAGACCGGATGGATAGCTGCCAGCTCTTGTGGTAGCTCCAACTTATAAGCTACATTTTCCACTCTCTTCACAATTTGGTAAGGACCAATATATCAAGGACTCAACTTTCCTTTCTTCCTAAATCTCATTACACCCTTCATGGGTGAAACTTTTAAGTATATCCAATCGTTCACTTCGAACTTTAGGTTTGTTATCTAGTATCAGTATAGGATTTCTGGCGACTCTGTGCGGTTCTCAATCTTTCTTGGATAATTGTTACCTTCTCCATAGCCTGATGTACTAAGTCTGTCCCAATCAACCCGGCTTCACCTACCTCGAACCATCCAATTGGTGATTTATATCTTCTACTATAGAGGGCCTCATAAGGAGTCATTTGGATGCTCAAATGAAAGCTACTATTTTAGGCAAACTCAATCAGAGGTAAGTGGTCATCCTAATTGCCTTTTAAGTTGATGACACATGCTCTCAACATGTCCTCCAAGGTATGTATCATCGGATCTTCCTGACCATCAGTCTGAGGGTGGAAAGCAATAGTAAGGTTCACCTATGAATCCAGGTCTTTCTAAAAGGACTTCCAAAATTAGGTAATGAATTGAGCTCCTCTATCTGATATGATAGACAAAGGAACTCTATACAATCTAACAATCTCTCAGATATACAATCGAGCATAGTCCTATGTTGTATTAGTAGTCTTTACCGCCGAGAAGTGGATTAATTTAGTCATCTTATCAATAATCACCTAGATTGAATCATGTTGTCTAAGAGACCTAGGTAAACCTGTGACGAAATCCATATTAATTATCTCCTACTTCCATTCCAGAATTTCAAAATTCTAGCCGACTCCACATGGCCTTTGGTGCTCAATTTTTACTTATTGGAAGTTTGGGCACTTAGAAATGAAGTCTGCAATGTCTCTCTTCATCCCACTCCACCAATAAACCTTTCTCAAGTTGCCATACATTTTGGTAGACCTTGGATGGATAGAGTATCTAGAGTTATGGGTTCTAACATAATCCTTTCTCAAATACCGTCAATATTTGGAACACACAATCTATTTTGGTATCTCAATAGCCCATATCTCCTTTTGACGTACGCCATCACTTTCTGCTTATGTACATCTTCCTTCAATTGGAGTAAGATGGGATCTCGATCTTACTTCTTCTTTACCTCTACTATAAGGGATAATGTAGACTCATTATGCATAAGCATTCCACCTTCACTAGATTCATTGAGTTGAACTCCCAATTACGCTAGTTTGTGCACCTCTTTGTGACTAACTCTTTATTCTCTTCTTCCACATGAGCAGTGCTTTCCATAGACAACTTGGTAAGAGCATCAGCAACCATATTAGCTTTACCAGGATGGTAGAGGATGCTCATGTCGTAGTCCTTCAACAGCTCAAGCCACCTCCTCGGCCTTAATTAAGCTCTTTCTGGATGAATACATATTACAAGCTCTTGTGGTTTGTGAATACATCAAAATGTGCTTTATATAAGTAGTGGCGCCAAATCTTGAGTGCAAACACTACCACAACTAATTTTAAGTCATGAGTCGGATAGTTCCTCTTATGGTTATTAAGTTGTCTCAAAGCATAGGCTATGACCTTACCTCTTTGCATCCGAATGCATCCTAATCCCACTCTAGAAGCATCACAATAGATGACAAAATCATCAGTCCTCTCAGGTAGAGTCAACATAGGTGCAGTCATTAATCTGGTTTTCAACTCTTGAAGACTCTTCTCACACTCATCGGACCACTAAAACTTAGCTTTCTTTTGAGTTGGCTTAGTCAATGGCAAGGATCTAGAAGATAATCCCTCCACAAACTTGCGGTAGTAACCATCCAAATCCAGAAAACTTCTTATGTCAGTTGGAGAGGTGGGTCTAGGCCAGTTTTTAACTGCCTCAATCTTCTGCATATCCACTCGAATACCATCACCCAAGACAACATGGCCCAAAAATGATATGATTTAAGCCAAAACTCACATCTTAAAATTTAGCATACAACTTCTTATCTCTGAGGGTCTGAAGAACAATTCGGAGGTGATCGTCATACTCTTCCTTATCTCTGAAGTACACCAAAATATCATCGATGAATACAATCACGGACATATCAAAGGGCTGTCTAAATACTCTATTCATCAAGTCCATGAAGGCGGCCGGAGCATTGGTGAATCCGAAGGACATTACCAGAAATTCAACATGACTATATCGGGTTCAAAAAGTCATCTTAGGGATGTCACATTCTCTCACTTTCAATTGGTGATAGACTGATCTGTGGTCTATCTTAAAGAAAACAGTGGCACCCTAAAGTTGGTCAAATAAGTCATCGATCCTTGGACAGGAATATTTGTTCTTAATGGTCACCTTATTCAATTGGCGATAATCTATGCACATTCTGAAGGAACCATCTTTCTTGCGTACAAATAGGACAAGAGTGCCCAATGGAGAGACATTTGGCCTAATAAATCCTTTGTGAAGTAGATTTTTTAACTGCTCTTTCAATTCTTTCAACTCGGTGGGAGGTAGTCTATATGGAGGAATAAAGATGGGCCGAGTATCGAGGACAACATCAATCTCAAAGTTAATCTCCCCATTAGGAGGGACTCTAGGAAAATCATCAGGGAAGACCTTATGAAACTCATTGACAACTGGAACTTACTCAAAAGGTAGGGACTCTACATTATCAGCCTTAACTCATATGAGGTGGTAAATACGTTTTTTAGAAATTAATTTTCTAACCCTAAGGTAGGAAATAAACTTACCCTTGGGAACTGCACAACTACCCTTCCACTCTATATCAGGCTCATTCAAAATTGAAATTTGACCATCTTGGTTATACAATTGAGAGAGGCATAACATGTGTGAAGCCAGTCCATGCCAAGAATCACATCAAAGTCAATCATCTCTAACTCAACTAACTCTGCCAAAGTATCTCTATGATAGATAAACACCGTGCAATCTCTGCATACCCTTTCAGCTAGAATGGACTCATTAACAGGAGTAAAAACACTAAAAGGCTCTAGAAGACATTTAGGAAGAATCTCAAACTTACTAGCCACATATGGAGTTACAAATAATAAAGTGGCACTTGGGTCAAGCAAGGCATACACATCATCGGAAAAGACTCAAAGCATACCCATGGAAACATCTGGTGCAACTTCCTAATCCTGTCGATTTCCCATCGCATATAGATGGTTTGTACCTCCGGCTATATTAGTTATGGTACCTCTCTGACTATCATTGGATGGTGGTGTTGCTGAAGACTGAGCTTTATTACCTCCATTGCCTCGCCTTCTCATTGGGCACTCACTCTAGAAGTGATCAGTCTGTCCACACCTATAGCAAGCATTGGTGCCCTCATGACACTCACCTAGATGGAGTTTTCCACACTTGACACATGGTGGTTTCCCCCTCGAACCATAAGTCACACTAGCTTGGGATTGAGAACCCTGAGCTCTAAAATTTTGATGGCCTTGAGACTTCTCATACCTATTACTCAAAGTTGGTGCACTTACTGAGGATGATGCATAATTCGAAGACCTCTTCTGAAAATAAGACTTGTCCCCCTTACTTTGTTTATGCTGGCTAGGATCATGCCCTGCTGACCTAGTCTTCTTGCTCAAGTGCTCCTCCCTATCTCTCTTCTTATCCTCCTCAAATTGTTGTGTATAGAACATAATGCAATAGATGTCCATGTCCGAAATCAGCAATGTCGTTTTGCACTCCTTCTTCACATGTTTTCCCAAGCTGGATATGAACTTTCTCATTCTAGATATCATGTCAGGGACTATCTCTGGAGCATATCTGGATAGTTGTATGAATTTAAGGCTATATTCTTTGACAGTCATTCCTTCCTACTTCAAGTTAACAAACTCCTCAAGCTTAACTTCCCTCAACTCTTGTGGAAAGAAGTAATCAAGAAATGCACTCTCAAAGTCATCCCAAATGGCAGGCTCAACATCCTTACATCGGCTTTATTCCCATTGATTGTACCATATATATTCCACATCCTTGAGTTGATAGGAAGCAAGTTTAACTCCCTCAATCGCCGTCGCATGCATAGCTTTTAATACCTTCCACATCTTATCAATAAAAATTTTGGAGGTCTTCCTCAACCTTAGACCCTGTGAAGACTGTTGGGTTCATCATCAGAAAATCTCTAAGTTTCGTCACAGCAGTTAACTCTTGAGAGCTAGATCTAGGAGCTTGTGAAATCCAGTTCCCACTCTAGGTGGCTAGCAGTTGGGTGAGCATGTGATAGCTCCTCTGAAATCAGCCTTTGAAGTATGAGTAGGCGAAGTAGTAGGTGCCTGGGGAGCCCTAGTGACTCTAGCGCATCGACCTCGACCTCTCGTCTCCATATGAGGAGGCACCTCTTGTGAGGAACCATATTTTGACTGCGCTTCCACTATATCAACTGTACTTGAACTGTTAGATAATCATAGTCGATGATAACATTACTGTGCCTATCGCTATTACGAGTTGAAGCATCTCTTTGGGTGGCGGTACGATTAGGAGGCATGATCTACAAATGCATAGTACACAAATAAGATAGATACTTTAACAGAGTATAAAATTTATCGCACGAACTCAGAATACAAGAAGGTGTACCTAATGTCCTATAACCTCCTGCTTATAAAGTGTGGTGAACAACACACCTATAAACAAGACTCTACTATATATGGCTTCATAGACACCCTAGGACACTTGAACTCTACCTTCACGTGATCGGTACTCAGAGACTATTGCTAGCCCCCAAGAGCACCACTCGGCCCCATCACATTAGTCTAATCACATTCTAATAAGGGAAGATATTAATGTATAAGAATACTTAAAGAAAATAAATGACAATCGATAATAAAAGGGTCAAAGGCCAAATAATCTATTCGTCAACCGAATAAGACTAGTGTGAAAGAAACTAGCCAAAAGTAACATCTAATCACAACTCAACGGTCTAGTCTATGAAGCCTCTAAAATATCTGACAAAGTGGTGTCAATGACAGATCCATGGCTACCCCAAAATAAAAGCAAAAAGGCTAAACTCAAAGTTAGAAGGAAAAAAACATGATATACTCCGAAAGCAGGAGAGGACTCACCAATCAGCAAAATGCAGAGAGGTCCTCAATGGGGAATCTGTTGATGATCGCTCGTACCTGTCTCTGAATCATGAAAAGATGCAGGCCCAAATAAACATCAGTACATGGAATGTACGAGTATGTAAAATGGCAGAAAAAAACATATAAAGGAAGAATATCATCAACTCATATAGCTCAACTCAAGAAGTAGGAACTCAATCATCATGTCAAAAGCAAGCATAGAGTTTAGACAATGACCACTCATATACCATTTAATCCAATCCATTCAGAGTGCTATCAGGACCTGTGTGGGAGTTTCTGTAAGTGAAACCATCATCTATATGCCAATGATGATACAACAAAGCAATGTTGTTGTCACATACATCCAATACCTTATCAGGGTATAGGACATCCCATCAGTGGATCCAAAATCAGTAACATAAAGTCCTCTTTTGGGGACAATAGGAAACATCCGATTTTTTCAGTTCAATCCTCTTCTAGGCTGGCTATGTAGTTATTCAGTTCGAGTTAGATATACTCTTACTCAATTCAATGCTCAATACTCCTTCCAAGACTCAATATGCTCATAAAACATGAACCCTGTGGTTACCTCATTCATCTAGTCTCATTTGGACATCTGTCAACTCAATTCATCACATCAACTATCAACTCTTTGGTTACATTCTTTTAAGGTCCAGCTCTTGACTCATAATAACTCTATCATGTATCATTTTAACTCATAGCATCCAGGAAAACAAGAGTAGAGTTAAAGTATTTAGGGAGTCATAGAGTCTTTAGGCTCAAATTGTACTCATCCATACTCATTTAAGTAAAATATGTAAAAATAACAAGAATTCATGTTAGGGTTCATGTATTAAAGTAAAATCATATAATTCAATATTTAATTCACAAAAACTGTAGTTCATGCAAAATTTTATAGAAATACATTAGAATTTAAGAAAAACCTTCAAGAAACAGTCATGGGAGACTCCATCCGCTCATAATTCCATCAATCTGGGTTATGGGGCACATGGAAGAACATAATCCATGTTTTGGTTAGCCTTACATACCTGGAAATATTGAATCTTGGAATAGATTGGGGGAATTCACAAGATTATGTTTAATCCCTAGCCTTTTTCTCCCTTGAAACCTTGCGAAAGTCAGAGAGGGTTTTTTAGGATAAAAAGGTTGTAGGGACATGTTTAGGGTTTATTTAGGTGTAAAAACATCAGGTTTAGGCTTTGAAAGTGTGGGAAAAGACCAAAATAACATTCTTTAAAAAGTTGTCAGAGTAGTCTACCATCCCATCTATGGCCCGTAGAAGCTTCCACGGCCCAAAGCGACCCTTCCGTAAACTTTTGGGCAAATTTTGGGGTCTCTAGATCAATTCCACAAGCCCAATCTACGGCCGTAGAAGTTTCTATGACTCGTAGATAGGTCCATAAAGTATGGGACCAAAAATTGAATTTTCAGTAATTTTTACCACGAGTTAGCAGATGGCCGCACTTTACTCCACAACCCGTAATAATTTTCGTAGGTATACTCTACATCTGGAAATCTCCAGTAAAACAGCCATAACTTTTTACTCTGAACTCCAAATAAGGTGAAATCAGTTTCGTTGGAAAGCTAATACAAAGAATTTTCATTTTCTAGGTCATGGGCCACCTAGTTCTGTGTGTGTTAAGAGTTATAATTATTTAAAGTTGATCTTTATATAATCTAACACTGGAAACTCAATTTATAGGAAGATTTTGAACTGGGCTAAGTACTAGAGGTCTCTTATGACCCTAATACACTTCTCACATAAAGAATGAGACTTGAAATATGGGTACATGTAAGAATAGAGTTGTGGAGTGTCACAAATACGAAAAACACAAACTTGTAGGCATCATCGATAGCCACAGTTTATCACATAATATCATGCAAATATTCAAAAAGACATACTATATGAAAAATTTTCTATTCCAAACCTAGTCACCATACCCCCCTACTATTTCAGATTTACTATCCCTAGACCCATACCTTTATACTTTAGCCTCTCTAAAACCTTTTGTTGCCAACTCAATCACAAGGAGCCAATCCCCCATGCATAGTTATAACCCGAGCCTCTAACAAACTAGGCTTCCATAAGATTACCTTTTCTTTTACCCTAGTGGGATGATCCGCCACTTGACTATTAATAACAAGAGTCCAGAGTCAAGAAGAAGAAACAACAATCTTAGGGAGGTTTCCAGAAGACTCTAGAACATTGTGGATAGTACTTGAAGATCCTTAGAAGATTCTAGAATAATATATAGACAAATCTTGAGAAGATTGTAGAACCATGTAGCGAAGTCTTGGAGAGTCTTAGAAAACTCTGGATCTGTAGAAAATTAGAGGAAGGACTAAAGAGTAAATATTTAGGGACTGTAGAGTAATTATTAATTACACTTAGCCCCTAATTAGTAGTATAAATAGGAGGCTCATTCATTTGCAGGCATCAACCAAGAAAGTAAAGCAATCTTCCAAGTGTAATACAAGTCTTCTTTACAAAAGCTCTCTCGTCTTCTTTAATTTACCGTTCCCTTAGCGATCTAGTTGAAAAGGCTTACTTGAGCTTACAAGATCGTAAAAGATTAGTGAGTAAGTTGTCAAATTCCACACTAATGTATTAGTCGAAGTCTAAGTCCATGTCAGAGTGGTATCAGAGCAGGTTCAACTAAGGGAAGCAATGCAAGTGAAAGAGACTTTGATACCCTCAACACCATAATCAACGCCACCAATATTTGTTTGGATGTTGGCACGAAATCACAGAAGGGAAAAAAGAACTTAAAGAGGAACAAGGAGTTCTTGATCGAGCCGACAAAAAGTGAGGCCACAACATCCACTCACTCTCGATCACTAAAGTGAGTGACTACGAACGAGTTGAGAAACACGTAAATGTCATACCCAACATGGAGTGGACCGCAAGAGTAAATGCTGCCAGACAAGCGGTGGAGATCTTAGGCAAACGTTTGAACCAGTTCAATGGCAAGTACAAGACCTTGGAAGAGTTCACCCTTGGTAAAAGCGAAAACATCCAAAAGGAGATGGGTGGGTGTAAGGCTGTAGAGCTCGAGATGAAAGAAGTTATCACCTCTTTAGAGTGCCAGCTCATGGAGCTGTTGAGCAGGATGGAGACCCTAAATGCCAGCATGAAGCCATGAGTGCCAGGGTGAAGGCACATGAGGAAGGCAAGGCAGATGGGAGATATGCTGTGATTACTGGAGAAAGAGAGCCACAATTGTGGCTCACAAGCCATAGGTGTTCAAGGGCGTCCGTGACACACAAGAGGTGGAGAATTTCCTTTGGCACTTGTAGTATTACTTCAAGTGTAACAAGGTGAAGAGTGATGAAATAAAGATTAACACTGTCATGTTGTACCTGATGGAGATAGCCATGTTATGGTTGAAAGGGAAGGAGTTGGAGATAGGGAATGGGCAATGCATCATTGATACATGGGAGCAGTTTTGAAACGAGTTCAACAAGGCCTTCTTTCCTAATAATGTCTTCAATAAGGCAAAGCTCAAGCTTTGGGAGCTGAAGCACATGGGTAGTGTAAGGGCATACGTGAAGGAATTCACTACCCTCACGCTCCAAATCTCAACCTCACTGATGAAGACATGATGCTCCACTTCATGTACGACCTACAGAATTAGGCTAGAATGGAGTTAGAATGTCAATAAATTAGGACCATTGATGAGGCCATCATGCAGACAGAGGCTGTGTTGGACTCTCGGCACGACAAGCATGATAAAGATCAAGAAAAGGAGTCGAGAGGTAGTCATTACCAAGGTAGGGGATATGGTGGCAAAGGCAAGGGTTGGCAGCGACATCACAAGTGTTATGACACCTACAAGCCTGATGATAAGAAGTCTAGATGTCAAAGCGGTAGATAGGGAAATGCATAGCTTCAAAAAAGCTATAAGTGCTACAAATCTGGTGGACCTCATAGCTATAAGAAATGCCCTAAACTAAAGAGCCTTAGTGTCATACTGTGAGAAGGAAGGAGAAGAAGGCACAAGAATAGGTGCAAGAACTAGGGGAAGGATTGGACACAATGCAGGTAGGCATGATTGGGCTATTTAGAGCCGTTATAAAATAATTGGAGAAGTTGAAGGAGCACGGTGCATAGTACGTGGATATCATGATCAATGGATGACTCGCTCATGCTATGGTCACGACAGGCGTGGAGGCTAATATCTTGAACAAATCTATATGACAAGCTTGGGGTTGACATATAACCCAAGTGATGCCTGACTCAGGATGGTTAATGTACCAATGACTCCTATATGTGGAGTTTCTTAGGGAGTCAACATAACGTTGGGCAAGTGACATAGGACGATAAACTTTCATGTAACTTCAATAGATCTCTTTGATATAATTCTTTAGTAGGAGTTTTTCCAAAGATGCCACATGGTGATTGATCCCTATCTCCAACAACTTGTGGTCATGGAGTAAGGAGGTTCCTACATGGTACACTTAGTCAAGGTGCCCAAGTTAGAGGGACAAGATCATCTATCGGCCTTACAACTTGTGGAGGGGTTCAAGGATTAAAAGCCATTGTTGTATTCCATACTTTCTAGGAGGAGAAGTCATCGAAAGAAGCTAAGCAGAAGCAAAGACAGCCAATCGCAACAATGTTTCTCGTAGGCTGGAAGGGACAATATTCGAAAAAGACCACAGAGGAATGGCATAAAGACTTGTGGAAGTTCGAAGACAAAGTTTGGGAGTTTTGACAGCAGCATTGTGCCAAGGATATCGCAACATCAGGTGGGGGAGAGTGTGACAACTTGCCACTTGATCATTAATAATAAGGAAGAATCTACAGTCAAGGAGAAGGAACTAGAGTCTTGAAGAGGTTTTCAAAATACTCTAAAACATTGTAGATAGTACTTGAACCTCCTTAGAAGACTCTAGAATAATATAGATAAATCTTGAGAAGACTTAGAAGACTCTAGAACCATATGGCAAAGTCTTGGAGAGTCTTAGAAAACTCTAGATATAGAATATTCTAGAGGAAGGACTAACGTATAAATATTCAGAGACCTATAAAATAATTATTAATTGCACTTTGACCCTAAATTAGTAGTATAAATAGGAGGGTCATTCATTTGTAGGCATCAGCCAAGAAACTAAAGCAATCTTCCAAGTGTAATACAAGTCTTATTTACAAAAGCTCTCTTATCTTCTTCAATCTAGCATTCTCTTAGTGATCTAGTTGCAAAGACTTACTTGAGCTTACAAGATTATGAGTAAGTTGTCAAGTATCACACAGAAGTCTTAGTCGAAGTCTAAGTTTATGGTTCTAGGCTTCCGAGCCTACATACTATGACATTGTAAGACTTCCCAAGTCTATCCTTTTATAACCTATTCAAGACTTCTCAAGCCTACTTTTACTAGATATATAACTTTAACATGTAAGGCTAAAAATATTGCTTAAGAATCATACCCCCAATCAAACAGTCTTGTCTAATCACCACATAAGACATGAATAAACTATTATACTTACCCATATTTGAGTCCCACTCACCTTTCAAGTAACTTGGACCATCTAAGAATCTTTAAGGCATAGTCTATGATATTTAACATGTAGTCTCGATCTACTCATAATCTATCCTAGTATTCAAACACAACAACTAGGCTAATTAATGACCAATATGATCAACACATCATAAAGAACAATCCAGTTCTCTCAAGGGAATAAATACACATAAGAATAATCAAATCTGTAACAGGCATAACACTCGAGCCAACAGTAGAGAAACATGTATCAAGCATGGATTGATCTAAGCATATGAAAACATGTATTGAACATGGCTCTTAAGCTAACCATACGATATCTATATCAGATGTGGTACTTGAGTCAATCAAAAGATACCCATATCAAGCATGATACCCAAGTCAACAAAAAGATATTTAGTATAAGATATAACTTCTGAGCCAATAAAGAGATATCATACACTAGACGTGGTACCCGTGCCAACTGATAATCTATAGCAAGCGTGGTATTTGAGTAAATTAGCAACCATAAATAACGTACATAATCACAGTCACAATGAAATAATTACACTTGTAAAATCACAAATAAATTGGACAAGTTCTTTATATGAGATTGACATCATGATATTATTCATATTCGCCCCTTATTCCTTAGATTTGCATATGTGTGTGTGTGTTGACATCCAATTTTTACCCTCGACAATATAAATTAATTATTTAACTTCTTTAATTTTTAACAATGTGAGATAATTATCTTCGAAAAATATATAATTTAAGTTATTTTAGAGTTACATTTGTTCAAAAATAATCCTAAAAAAGATTTTATTTTTCTTGTTAATTATTTTAAAATTAATTTTTTCACTTTGATCTTTAAAGAAGCTCGTTAATTGATTTATTTTAATTTATCACGTATTTTAAAATTCAAATCCGCGTCTACGGCCCCACATGTTTCACCTTTCCCCTACCCCTTTTATTTTTCCACTTCTCTTTTCCTTTTACTTTACCTCTTTTCCATATCTACCCACACAAACTCTTTTTCACATCTTTTCTTTCGACCAAACCAACTCTCTTTTCCCTTTTCCCCTTTTCTCTCTCCTCCTTTCCACACTCACTCATTTTTTCTATTCTTCTCCTCACACTTACCCCTTTCTCTCTCATCTTTCTTCTTTTTTCAAACAAGAAGAAACACCAACAACAAAACATGAAAGCCCAATAATTCAAGCGACTCTAATCCGAGTCACCCGACATTCCCCAACGTCTCTCGAATGGAGGATTCAAATTTTGAATTCAATTTTCCTCAAATTTTTGCCCTAATTTCGGTTATAAAATCTCCCTTTCATTACATTAGCAGGGGGTGGATTTTTGGGATAAGAAAGCATTATTGAATTTCCATTTAAGAGTCATTCCCCACCTTTGAAATACCTAGAGAAATTTCCTAAGCAAGTTGAATTTTTTATTTTCCTAAAATCAGAAGTTCCCCTTTCTAAGGTTAAAAAGTTCATAGAAAACTCTTTTCTGTGGGGAGGATTCACTTCTAGGCTTGTTCATCTCAGTTCGCTGCCCGAAGAAGGTAATAGCCTTGTCTTTTTGTTCTTTCTAATACATATTTGGTTAAGTTCCATTTTGAGATATGTTCGCTCAATCATGAAACCATTCTTGGAAAGTTGTGTGTTTGCTCTTCTTAATTAGTCATGCAAATTGTTTAAAGATAGTTTGATTTTGTCCTATGATTAAAAAAGCTAAGTTGTTTATTACACCATTTTGATTCAAAATAGCCAGTAGCTATTTTGGTTCTTCATTATTGTTCAATCTCACGTTTTTTGTATGTTGATGTTAATTTCCTTCTTGTTTCTTTTAGATTTATGTTTTGGGGTTACTAGGAATCTATTTTTCATTAGACAAATTTTTGCTTTCAAAAATTTTCTGGCTAAGTCTCATGTATGAGTTTATTCCTCTTTCTTATGTTACTGCTTAATAAATATTTGTTTTGGATCGAGTTGATGGTTTATGTTGCTGAAACATAAATTCTTGACTAAATGTTGGGAATTATATTTGTTCATAGGATTCCTAATCTCTGTTCTCTTTTGTTTCATGTGAATTTGCCCCTTTGAGTCCAATTGGACTCTACTTCCATGCATTCCCTTGGGTTGAGTCAAATCTAACGTCTCTGAGTCAGCCCCATCACACATAGGGTAAAAAAAACAAGCACACAGGTTTTTGGGGGCCAAAATATTACTGTATACACTGATATACATCATATATACAGTGACGTGATATAAGGAAAAGTGGGAACATTTTGAGTCTTCAACAGAATTTGGTTCAAGGTGGCAAGAATGCTGGATTTACAGGGGAAGAATAGGTATATACACTGATATACTATATATATAATCTGCAGATATACAAGTTTAAATGGCAAGTAAAGCCCCAAAACAGAAAAGGAAGGCCCAAATTCTGGCCCAGGCGTATAGAACCAGACTTGGGCCCAATTCGATTTCCCTCTCATTATTATTGTTATTATTATTGCTTCGGATTTGTTCATCTGTGATGCTTGTATTAACTTGTTTTCTAACAGTTATTTAGGCTATGTAATCAACTTAATTAAATCCCCAAAGACTAACCATTTCATGTTAATCTATGTTTTATTAGGAATCATTTTAAATAATTTAATTGTCTATTTCGAAATAATTAGTCATCTTCAAAAATTCACTATTAAACATTCTCTTGAATTATTTCAAAATGAATTTTTGATAATTATAAGTTCCCTTTATTATTATTATTATTTTTTTAAAAAACAAAAAACTATTTTGAAGAGTTAGTCAATATTTCCTAATCGTCGGATAACCGCATGTTAACGATCATTTCAAGTGCATAAAACCTTCTTGAAGTGAAAATATGAATCCGAACATTTTCTTTGAATTTTAAAAGGATCTTTTTCTGTTTAAGTCTTTTAAAATGATTTAGTGGTTTATTAATTTTTTCTAAAAATTAAGTGGTGACTCTGTTTTAATTTTAAGAATTGATTTTTACCCAAATCAAATAAAATAATAAATCAAATTTTCGAAAAGCAAAGTCATTTTCCCATATAACAATATACACCTAAAAAATATACATCAATACCTTAATACCAGTCACCATCTTGAGTACATACTCATTCTCAAAAACTTCCTTTCCTTACATTCAATTCATCTTTCTTCTATTACCATAAGTCCTGGAAATGGCTAAAAGCACAACAATTTCCTAACACTTGGCCTTTCAATTAACACCAAACCATATCAATAAGAATGCTCAAATCAAGAACTAGAGAACCACTCTTTAATCATTATCTATTATTGCCTTAAACAACAAAAATCAACAACCATAGCCAACTAGACTTCATGCTCGAAGCTTAAATATGAGGTCCCTCATCAATCTACAAGAAATTTACAAAATAAATGTAGGTATAATTACTCAATTAATACTAGCCTACCCAGACGCTAAGCAACTATTGGCCAACTCTAATTAAAAGCTTCTAACTCTATGGGAAAATATTTTGACAGATTTCAACCTAAAATGTGTGGGTCTTGGTCTTCTTTATACTAGAATCCCTCTTATTCCTCTCTTCTAAGCTTGGAGAAGCTTTTGGAGAGTTTCTAGAGTAACCCTCATCTATTTTAATACTAAAGAGGAGGAGAAAAATTAAAAGAATTCACATTTTTGAGTTTCTGCTAGTTGACCCCACTACAGAAGCTGACACACAACTATAAGGGTGCTGCCATAATGGGAATATTTCTTAAGGTGGTATGACATTATTTTGATTTAAATTTAAATTCTAAAGTTTTTTTAGATTCTCTACGAACTGCCTTTTTTTAATAACGATGAGATCAATTGTTATAAAGGATACCAATTTACCTATTTTTCATCCTTGAAAGATGAAATGAAAGGAAAGAAAAGAAAGTGAAACACTTTACCAAATTGATGGTGAGATACTATTAGCATTTTTTGACAAAGTGAAAAGAGGGTCACCACCTTACATACCTTAGGAAATTTCCACTTTTCAGATGCTCAAGTATATTAGGGCCTTACTAGCAAATCAAGTTAGGAAGATTTTACAAAATAACAAAACTTACACTCTCCATTGACTTGAACCCTACTATAATGGGACTACTCTAGATATAAATGGACTATTCTAACTATAGTGGTATCTTTATAGCTGGGTGACGGAAGTCGAAATATAGGGGAAGAGAAATAGGTCTCTTCTCATTCTCTCTACTTTTACTCTCTCTTGACCGCTCCGCTTCATATATATCACATCTTGGATTAGTAGAATAGATATTTGGATTGGTTGAATTTTATATTGCTTTGAGTTGATAGAATGTTTGCAGCATAGATATTTTCCTTACATTTACAATGGCACTACAGTTTTTTGAAGATAGGGATAATGTGGTATATGGATAAAAATGATTCTACAATTATAGGAGAATATAAACATTTGTTTAGGAGTTACAATTCATAAATTCTGTATATTTTGGTAATAGGGTACTTATGAATATTGACCTTGAGTAAAACTGATAAAAATAAGGTTTTTAGGTCAAGAGACACCATTCATGCACCCCTTGAAGGCTAGAAATGATGAACTATATCAACTTTTCTTCCACTATAATAGAAGTCATTACAGCGAGGGATTTCGTACTATGGTGCCTCATCATAGTAAGTTACTACCCATATGGTGGAGGGTTGCAAATAGTAGTCGTCCAACTAGGTGGATGGCAAGAATTTTTCTCCAAAAGTTCTTTCAATGCAGTTATCTGAGTCTTGATCCCCCTACTTACGTATCTATATATTCTATGATACTATGTCTGGCATAATTGAGAAATGTCTATTCTTTGTGAGGTTAACTGATAATGCTAGTCGGGAGTGGTACCACTATTAATAGAGAACAAAGTTCTTAATTGAGAGACCTTCAAAATACAAGGTTTGGAAAAAAAAGTCAAGTGTTCTGACACTCAACTAGAGGAGTTTGATTGAGGCCCACTAATAGAGGCTTCCCTACTGTGCACTCAAGTTGTGTGAGGGGGTCCTATGCCCTCTTTCCTACTGTACGTGGAAAGGACCCCACCTCCACTATAGAGGATCAATGAGGTGTAGGTTCTTGAGATCTCGAATGTAGATTATAAGGCCATACTAAGAGGGATAGACTTGATGTATTATGGGAAACACTAGGCGAGAAGGAGTTCTGGGGTCAAGTCTACTAGCCCACAACCAAGGGCATTACCAGCATCTACTCAACTGTCGACACTACGAGATAGTTGAATTTAGTAGCCCAAAGGATTAGTCCATCAAGAAACCTTACAAACGTGACCTATTCTCAAGTTATAATAGTGGTCAGTGCCATTAGAGGGATCAAACTAAATGTGGAGGAATAGAAAGTGTTGAAGTGGAAGGATTTCCTTTGAGGCAATAAAAAGGCCTTCTACCTTCCAAGACCGGTGACAGTGGTATGTAAGTGGGTTGGGGTTCCCTTGATGGATTCCAACACAAAGTCATGCATATATTCCCCTTTAACTAAGTTAGCCTTTTCTAAGGGAAAAAAGAAGTGAAAGGTGAGTGAGGCAGGAAATAACCAAGCAGCGGCAAGTTTAGGTAATGATGATAATGTTGCTGCTAAGGATGATTCTCATCTTTCCTATACACAATACCTTTTCTCTAGCAGCACTTGGAGGAGGATTTTACTTCTGTTAAAAGGTTTGTAAGATCTGCCACTATCAAAGCTACAACCTTATATCTTGTTACTTAGGATTACACAGTGATCTATAAGGAGGTGGTTATGGAGAGGAGGAAGAACATTATCGGAGGCGGTTGTTTGATGACTAGGATATGAAAGATCATTAAGGTCATGTTGTGTTGTGTTTCCCCTGAGTAGGAGCTTCCCTGGCTTACAAACGACTTTTGGGAGTTCCCTTTTCTACGTGAGGCACGGTCAGCGGATCCTTCTTTAGATGATGTTGGGACTTCTGGCTAAGACCCCTTTCCCCTTCTCTTTGCTATAAAAAAACTTGTTTGGGTTTGCCCTATTTGTGCATGTAAAGATATATTCTCCTTTTTCTAGTTTTTCTTATTTGTTTAATAGCAAAAGGATACTCGTTCTAACCTTCTATTCACCATGATGTAGTTGCTGTGGTTGTGTTTAACCTATTTCTACAATTTTTGTGTTGATTTGAACTTGAATATTAACAATGTTGATTCACCTAGAATAAAATGCAAAATATGAGAGATATTTTGATCATTCGTTACCTCTTATAGCGACTGCCACACTACTACAATCGCTATTGCAATAACAAGATCTCTGTTGTGAGTTAGTCTCGCTATAGAAACCTCTAAAAGGTTAGTTCCAAAATTGAGATTTTCTATAAAGTTCTCTCATTCCCCAATCCACACAACAACATTAACTCCTAAGCTAACATAATAGTCTCAAAGATAGCCCCAAGATCGACCCAACAACATATAACTATGAATCTTTGATTCATTTAAGCATATAATCAACCACACATATACTAAAAATTATTTATTAAATCACATTTTTGCTATTATACTAGAACAATGCTTACTCCATGGTTCCTTACTAGGTTCGACTATCTCAAATCGTGGTTCCTAATTAGGGCCAACTATCGCAGTTGATTAATTTTATTGCTTCGCTTAATTCAAGTGGAAAAAATCGATCAAGAAAGACAACCTTAAATTTCTCCTAATCTATGTGGACAATGGTCAACTCTTTTCATTTTCCATTGATTGAACCATACTTGTGCAACTCTTTTTAGTCGATATGTCGCTAACTCTGCTTTTTCTTCCGATGATATACCCGTAATGGTCACGATCTTATAAATCTCATCAATGAAATCTTGTAGATCCTCTTCCACCTTGGACTTATGAAACTTGATGGGTTGATCCTTATGAAATCCCTCACTCTTATTGCTTCTGAACCCATATTAAGAGGAGTTATTGATTTACTTAGATAGCCATGACTTGGGTAAGCATTGAGATAGTGGTTCAAAACTCGTCATTTGTAATTTGTTCGGCTAATGGATCAGTAGAGGCTTGAGGGGCATGTCCCTCATTAGCATTGACCCCTCTTTGCTTGGACAAATTTTATGAAAATCGCAAAGAACAATCGTTAAAGGAAGAAACTTGAGGATATACTCTATCGCATGACATAGATCACGGAAGAAGTTAGACATTTCCTAAACACCTAACAACCTCTTACTCATAGATGTGACATGTTCCATACCCAAGAACAAGACTCTCTCGATGCAACTTTTGAACACCTTAGGACACCTTAACCTTATGCTCCGATACCATGTTTGTCTCGACACAAACTAGGCACTAGAGTGATATCCTTTTATCATATCAAACATACATAAGGTAAGTAGAGATAATATAAGAATACGGAACTTAAACCATAGAAAGTCTAAAGATCTCGTCATAGAATGACAAAGGTAAGAAAACAATATAGACTTTTTACATATTTTATTTGAAAAACCTCTACATCATAGATGAGTTACTCCATAGCTAACTTTGTGTCTCAAATGAACTAAAAGAAAAGGGTAACCAAGATAAAAATGGGTAAAACCATAGACACATCCTCGGATCATAAGTACTCACCAACTCTGAATCTGGATGAAGTGCTAGTTGCATGAAGGACGCAGTACCCTTCATTATAATATAATGCGGGTAAAAGAAAGTATGTGTTAGTACTTTAAATGTCCTAAGTATGTGAGCAATGTATCATGCTAAATATCATGATATACAATTGACCAAATTGAGAGCATGAAACAGAATTTATTAACATCATAAGTAAAACATGTGTGGCCAATACATAATAAAAATCATAATGGGAATCATTGAGGAGAATAAATCATAAATAATCATACCATGTGCGGGATAGTGACCATAATCTAAGATTATGTGAGCTATTACATAAAATCTCAATGTTTTCTCGTACACCAAAAAAGAGGAGTCTACTTGACAAGGTAAACTTTATTCCATTAAATGAGTTATGAACATAGGTTATATGTAGATGTACTAGTAAATTCAAATAGACATAATCCTATTATGGCACATGATTATGGGACTAAAGATTTTGCTACTAGGAACCCCTTAGGTCGAGTCCCCATCTTAAAGTTCACCCAATGTTAAGTCAAAATCCCATTGAATACCTGTCATAAATCATAAAGCTCAACATATGCAAAGGCAAATAACAATTATCGATCCATTTTCATAAACTTAATCATATAATAGCTCGATTTTATATTGATTCATACAATGTGGGTGTAGGTCTTTCACTATTGTAAATCTATGCTTAACTGAGTAAATTCACAACCGTTCATACTTGGCTTGCATGGTATTATAAAGCTTAATCCATACTTTTCGTGAGACTTGTTTGAGAGTCTTGTCGAATCACATAATAGCTTGTAGTGAAAACTAGGGTAAAAGCATTGGTTCACAAGTAATCAACTTAAAATCATGTAATTTGAATGAAAAACATGCATAATCAGTCATATATAGTAAGATAAAATTGAAATCATAATTAAAAGAATTCATATTGAATTTCATCAACCTTGGATCACAATAAGGAGAGGTTGATTGAAAAACATTGAAATCATACAACTAATATCAATTCATGCATAATTCAACTTAATATCATAAAATAAATCATAACTTGTGCAATTCAATGATAAATCATGAAAAGTCCAATTTTTATATTTGACATTTATAAAAAAAATAAATAAAGATTTATTTAAGTTTAATAGATGAGAGGAGTCCATGATAAATACTCACATACCTAAACCAAATCCCTTGAAGCAATCTAAGACTTAAAAAAGGAGGTTGAGGAACCCTAGTTTCACCTTCAATAGAGTCTTTGAGAAGAGAAAACTTGGACACAATTTGCGAGTTAGGTAAATAGTTTGGGGTCTGGGGTGAAACTCATGAACAAAAATAATTATTAGACATTTCATAGGACCAAAATGACATAGTTTAGGTATTGAAAAAATAGGAAAGAACCAAAATATCCTTCATTAGAATCTTTCAGATAAGTTCCACTAACCTAGTCTATGCATCGTACTTATATCTATGACTCATCCTATTGATCCGTAGAAAAAGTACAATTGCTATGTATTCCGACCATCTTTTCACAAAATCAATCTATGGCTCATAATTTTTTGTATGATCTATAGAATCTCCTTATAGATTATGTCTTCAGCTCAAAATATTTTAAGTATTGTAATTCTCTATGAAGCTCAACGACGATTTGTATGTCTACAATTTGTCCTGTTAGACCGTACAAAAAGTCCTTCAATACATAAATTTTTAAAATTTTGGACCTCTTTCTACGGCCACTTTCACGATCATAATTTTATTTACGACTAGTACTTGCTTTTTGTGGTTAATCAATTTTTTTGAACTTTTTTTTCAAACTCCAAGCACCATTTACGAAATCCCTCATCCATGACCCATGATTAAACTACGAACTGTAGAACAGGTATCAGAGATTGATGTACTAGATAAATTTTTGTAAATCTTCTTCCTTGTTCCTACTTTTTAACTTTTGAGGTATGATATCAAATTAATGTTATACCAATTATCACACAAGGATCTACAAAATCATGATGTGTAAGGATGATGAATGTTTCCGCCGTGTCTTTTTTTTTCTTAACCTCATTTGCAGAAATAAACGAATTAATTTGGTGAGTCACCTTTGCCCTTTCTTCTTGCAAGAATTTATTCTTGAATGACATGATTTTTAGATATCTTGAAATTCTAAAAGTTTTCTTGTATAATATTTAGGAATGAAACATTCAACAATCTTTTTTTTAATTAGAAAATCAATGTATTTTTCAATTGTTGCTTCCTTTGCTCTTCTCATTAATTTTTGAGAGAATGGAGAAACTGACTTTGGAAGGGGTGATATAAGTTTTGTCACCTCCACAACTTCCTCATCAGCCTCGGAACTATTACCCTTTTGAATATATGTTTAAATAAAGATTCTCTTCTAATCCAGTACAACTTTCTCAACAAGTTTAGCAATGAGTTAATCCTAGTAGTGATTACCATGAAATGAGACAAAGATTCACATTCACTGCTTTTAAATTAGTGGTATTACTTGGAAATGACCTTTTTTAGGCGAATTTTTCTCTTTAGAGATATCTAAGGGTGTGCATCGATCGTTTGGTTTGATTTTATGTATTATCAGTTCATTTTATTGATTTTCAGATTTTAAATATGTTAATTCAATAACCAAACCAATAAGATATTTGCTATCAATTTTTGGTTTATCAGTTTTTTATCCTTCATGATTTGATTTTTGGTTTAATTAATAAGAAAATGCTCATACAAAATAATTAGGCATGATAGGAGAATAAAGTAGCTAACATAGAAAGAACTATATAAATCTAACAAAATAAAAGATTTTGTTTCTTGAATTTCAAAACTACCCTCTAGTGGACTATCTAAAAATTTCAGACTATCAATTATCATATCCTATAACCAAATTGATGTGATAGTCGGTGATTCATTCCAAGTGAGAATTTGTAAATTTGTTGTGTGGTTAATAAGAAAGAAGACAAGATTTAATTCTTTGAAATGCGAACTGTGAAATTGTGAACTACTGAAGACTGAAGTGTGAATCACTAAACTGAAAATTGATTCGGTTAGAACGTTGATAGTAGGATGATTCCCTCCCTGATAGAACTATTTAAATTTCAGATATGCCGATGAGGAAGAAACAGTCGGCCGCCGCGGAATAAAGATTGGCGCAGAAATC
>JAABOM020102474.1:0-26017 GCA_011800125.2 Solanum clarkiae | reverse complement strand
TTATGCTTATAAACAATGTTGGGATTTTATAAAATGATGATTGGAAACACAAGTCTGCCTATTCCAAGCTTATACTATGAGATGGTTTGTCTATTGTGACTATGCATGTTTTAAGCTATGAAACTATAATCTATTATAAGATTTGTTTAGGGAATTCAAATTGTCTTACATGAGGGTTTTACTAGGTGTTGGTTGAATTACAATGAGTTCTCTCACATAATTTCACTCTTGAATTGAATGATTTTGAACTAGATTTACGCACCCGCCAAGTGTTCGATAAAATGTCTTAACATGAATTGTTGAGTTATTGATGGTATATTACATGGTTTATAAGTCAAGTGGTTCTATGATGAATAAGGTAATGTATATATGTGTTGAATTTATGAAAAGTATCTATAGTGTTGCAAGTAGACCACACCTTGTTGAGGGGAGTGACATGCCTCAGTTACTATGATGGGAGTTAAGATGCCCATCTACCTTGTCCAGGGGTATGTACCTTGACCATTATGATGGGGGGTGGTATGCCCATCTACCTTGTCAAAGGGTATGTACCTTGACCACTATAATAGGGGGTGGTATGCCTATCTACCTTGTTGAGAGATATGTACCTTGACCACTATGATGGGGGGTGGCATGCCCACCTACCTTGTTGAGGGATATGTACCTCAATCATCTTCCAAGAGGGCGGCATGCCTTGGAGTTCAAGTAAAGCTTTATTGGGCTGTGTTGATATGTTCTCTTCTTACATATGTAAACTATATTTACAAGTTGTATCGTTTACAAGCATGTTTTACTTCAAACATTGATCATGCATGCCATATTCTTATAATACTTACCCATTAGTTATGATTATGCATTTTTACTATGTTGGCTATGTCTTGTTTCATTGCATCCTTCATGCTTAGTACATTCAAGTGTACTAATGCATACTCTATGACTATATGATGTTACTATGTAGGAATCGGAGCTCCTCGCGATCATCCTCCACATTCCTAGTTTGGCATCTTGGAGATAAGCTTTGGTAAGTTGTCAAGTTCGAGGACACTAGCTATGCTACTCTTGCTTTTGTTATCTCTTTGTGTTTAACATTTGATGCTATGAGGGTGAGCCAGAGAATGTCTTGGCCCCTGCCTAATCTACACTAGAGGTGTTGTTGGAATAATTGATGTATTTATGTTGTGATCTTGACTCTCGAATGTTTTATGATTTTCTAAGACTTTCTTTAGTCCCGTTTCCCCTTCTTCATGTCTCTTGTTGTTGATGTTTTGCTTCCACAACCAAGGATGTGTGATTGATATGCTAAGAGGCTTGTTTGGGGTCCCTTCAGGTTTCTCATTTGTCGTGTCACGTCTAGGCCTAGGCTTGGGTCGTGACAAACCTGGTATATGAGTCGTAGGCTGTTAATGGTCTTGTTCATGATTGTGACATGCATCATAACAATGAGTGAGAGGCTATGAGGCATTTTAGAAAATGTTTCCCTTCTTCATGATCTATGTAGTCCTTTGGGAGCAAGGTAAGGATTTTCCTCTAACGAATGTCCTTTGCTATTCTAGATCATGCCGATTCAAAAAGAAAGAAGAACTCGTACATCGGAGGAGCAACAAGCTCCTCCCACTTCTCAAGTTCCCCAAGATAGGGGAGTGAACCATGAAGTGTCCTGAGATGCTATTACCATGTTGGACCATGCCATGAATAATCAAATCAACCAAGCAGCCGAAGCCCCTTATGTTCCTACTCCGACCTCTAGGGTGAGAGATTTTACTAGAATGAACCCACTAGAGTTCCATGGATCCGAGGTGGATGAGGATTCACAAAAATTCATTAATAAGGTGTATAACGTGTTGTTCATTAGCTTAAATATGGTTCACTCTATGGAAGATGGAGAAGGGGAATGGTGATGCTATCCTTTGGGAAGAGTTCAAAGCGGCATTTCTCAACTGGTTCTTTCCCATTGAGATTTGGGAGGCGAAAATGATGGAATTTATAAATCTAAAGCAAGGGTCTATGAGTGTGAGGGAGTATGCCCTCAAGGTCAACCAACTATCCAAGTATGGCCCTGAATTAGTTGTCGAGCCGAGGTCTAGGATGAACAAATTTTTGTCGGCTGTGTCTCACTTGGTGAATGAGGAGTGTCATACCATCATGCTCATAGATGATATTGAGTTGTCCTGTCTCATGACATATGCCGAAAAACTAGAGGGGGAAAAGTTGAGGAAGAGAAGAAGTGGTGAGGCTAATAGGGCCCATTTTGAAGGTGAATTTCGAAATTCCAAGGGAGGCCGATTTCCTCAAGGCGACAAGCCTCCTGTCACAACCCAAGCTAGGGTCTAGACGTGACAAGGCGAATGAGGAACCCGAAGGAGCCCCAAAAGAGACTCTTAACTTGTCATTACACATCCTTGATTGCAGAAGCATATAAAACACATGTAGAAAGAATAGGGCATTAGGGATAAGGGAAAGCTTTGTAACACATCAACATCAAGAGATAAGGAATTATGGCTCATATCATAAATAGATAACTCGTCCAACAAATACCTCTAATTACATAAATAGAGTGGGGGCCAATACAAAGTAACCGGAATCACCCTCATAGTCAAGTAGAACATAAGGTAGTGTCTCAATACACAGATAAGAGGAAAACATAAACCAAAGTCCCCGAAATGGAGGACTCACCAACAAGCTTGGAATAGCACCGTCTAGCCACGTGTAGGAGGAGGATGATCAACTTGGGCACTGGTTCCTACATGGTGACATCATGTAGCCAAGAGTATGCATTAGTACGTTTGAATGTACTAAGTATATGGGATGCAACGCAAACATGAATTGAATATCATAATTAAAATGTGTAACAATAGGCAATAAACATACTATAAAAATATGACAAGTACGATCAATTTATAAGTAAAACATACTTCAGTAACTCATGCTCATATAGAATATCATATGTGTTGAAGAGACCAAGCTAGATTTCAAAACGTACAACCCTTCGGTAGGTTAGTGATGATGTCGCCCCATCACTTAGGTGGATGAGTACGAACCCTCATCTAGGTTGGTGATAATGCCGCCCAATCATCGAGGTGGAGAAGTATAAACCCTTTCCTAGGTTGATGAGTACAAACCCCCATCTATGTTAGTGATGATGCGCCCTATCACTAGGTGGAGAAGTACTAACCCTTCGCTAGGTTTATGAGTACAAACTGCCATCTAGGTTATTTGGGTTCTTAGTCGCCCCGGATTGGCCATGGTCTAATGCAACACTTTATATAGAATATATTATATACATAAGCTCATTTTATCAACTTATAGTCATTCATATCATATCACATGCTTTGGACCTTTAACTCCTCAAGAAACCACATCCGGACATTTTATCAAACACTTAGAGGGTATGTAATACTAGTATAAAACCATGAAATATAGAGATGAAATCATGCAAGAAAATCCATTGTAAAACCATCAGTCAACACCTTCAACACCCTCTAGCAATATACATCAAAACCCCTCATCAAATCTTACGATAGATCAAAGATTTATAGCTCAAAACATAGCAAAACAGTCACAACTTTACAAATCTTTAACACAGTGTATAGTGAATTTCATAATAAGCAAGACCCATTTGTAAATCAACTTTAAATCATGCAATTTGAGTAAAAGGAGGCTTGGGTATCGTGGGTGAAAGGAACCCATGAAAGAAACCCACATAGCTTAGCACATAGATGAACTTGTTGAAGATTGGAGATGGAGACTTGAAGCTTGAAGAAGAACCTTAAAAGACAACCTTAGCTTGGGATGAGGGTTTGAGACTTGAGTTTGGGTTGTGAAAATATGACTAAGTGTGAGTGAGTATTGGAAAATGTTTAGGATGATATGAGGGTGAGATTTTTGCTAAGTATAGGTAAAAACACGTTTGGGAACACTTAAGCCCAAGACTTAAAAGTCTTGGACAAAAAAAAATTAGTCCACTTTTACACAGTGGCGAATCACGAGGGGGTCGCGAAAACCCCTTGGGAAATTACACTTTATAATTTCATAATTGCTAATCTTTCACTCTTAAATTGGGGTTAGACCCCTTTTCACTTAGTTTTGACCCCCTAAACAAGAATATGAACTCAGATTTTTGAAATAACAAATGGATTTTGAGATATATGGAATTTATAATTCCAGGCATTCCTAGGGACGTTTTCTGGCACTTTTTGGGGTATTTTCCATATCTCCCCCTTGGGAACATTTGTCCTCGAATATAAAAGAGACGTACAAGACAAGTATGAACATAAATAAACCAACCCCAACTAAAATACAACATTACATTTAAAACACCATTTTAAAAACCTCAGCATAAGTATAAAATCATCATTACTTGCCAACTTAAACATGAATTCATATGAACCACATAGGGGCTAAAACATAAGATTGAATCACATAGGGGACTTAGAATTGGTACCTTAGGCTTGTGTGGAGTGTAAAAGATAAGGATAGCGCTTTTTCATGTCCTCTTCGGCCTCCCAAGTACCAGATTCGACTTGTTGGTTCCTCCAAAGGCCCTTAACGGATGCCACCTCTTTGTTCCTCAATCTGTTCGCTTGCCTATCTAGGATCTAAACCAAAACCTCCTCATAGGTCAAGTGTCTATAGCACCACCCACAACATCAAGAGGCGCAATGGCATTAGGATCACCAACACATTTTTTCAACATTGAAAAATGGAACACCAGATGAACCAAATTCATTTCACTAGGCAACTTTAACTCATAAGCTACCTTGCCAACACTCTTCAAGACCTCAGAAGGACTGACATATCCTGGACTCAACTTTCCTTTTTTACCAAAATGGACCACACCTTTCATTGGAGAAACTTTCAAATAAACCCAATCATCCACTTTGAATTCAAGGTCTCTTCTTCTCACATCGGCATAAGATTTTTGTCGACTTTGGGTTGTTTTTAACCTTTCTATAATCATCCTAACCTTCCCAAGAGCCTCCATGACCAAATCAAGTCCTAATAAAGCCACCTCTCCAACCTCAAACCGACCAATTGGTGGTCTACAATGTCACTCATAAAGAGCCTCAAAAGGAGTCATACCGATACTAGAGTGATAGCTATTGTTATAGGCAAACTCAATCAAAGGAAGATGGTCATCACAACTAACCCTCAACTCCAATACATAAGCCCTTAACATGTCCTCAAGGGTCTGAATTGTTCTTTCAGCTTTGCCATCCGTTTGAGGGTGGAAGGCCGTACTAAGGTGACATTTTATGCCAAGACCCCTTTGAAAGGACCTCCTAAAGTGTAAAGTGAATTGTTTTCCACAATCTGGTGTGATGGACAAAGGAACCCTATACAACCTCACTATCTCATGGATGTACAACTTTGGATACTCTTCAGCTCCATATGTGGTCTTCACCAGTAGAAAATGAACCGATTTCGTCATCCTATCAACCACCACCCAAATGGAGTCAAAACCTTTCCTAGTCTTAGGTGACCCAATCATAAAATCCATATTAATCACTTCCCACTTCCAAGTAGGAATCTCTATGTATTGGGTTAGGCTACCCGACCTTTGATGTTTGGCTTTGACTTGTTGACAACTATGACAACCAGAAACGAATTTGGCAATGTCCCTCTTCATGCCTTTCCACCAATACATATCCCTCAAGTCTCTATACATTTTGGTGGAACTGGGGTGAATAGAATAAGGAGAGTTATGGGCCTCATCAAGAATTTTCTCCCTCAAACCATCAACACAAGGCACACACAACCTACCTTGGTACGTAAATGCACCATCTCCCTTTGGAAGAAAACCTCTACTTTACACTCTTTCACCAAGGCTTTGAAATCAAGAAAGGAGGAGTCAAGATCTTGCTTTGCTATCACCTCATCAACCAAGGAAGACTTGGAACCATCAACAATAATAATACCATCATCCACTTCTTCCAACCTAACCACCAAACTAGCAAATCTATGCACCTCTATAGACATTTCCTTATCACCACAATCAACATGAGCTAGGCTACCCATGACCACCTGACTCAAAGCATCTGCTACCACATTTCCTTACCTAGATGATAATGCGCACTCATATCATATTCTTTAAGAAGTTCTAGCCACCTTCTATGTCTCATCTCGAGATCTTTTTAAGTGAAGACATATTGGAGGCTCTTATGATTGGTGAAGACATCAACATGCACTCCATACAAGTAATGATGCCAAATCTTTAATGCAAACACCACGGCCACCAATTCAAGGTCATGAGTTGCCTAGAAGCATAGGCTATGACCTTATTATTTTGCATTAGCACAAAAACCAAACCGACTCTAAAGACATCACAATACACAACAAAACCCTAAAGCCCATCCGGTAGTGACAATGTAGGAGCAAACACAAGCCTATGCTTCAATGTTTGGAACCTTCTCTCACATTCATCAGTCCATAAAAACTTAACCTTCTTTTGAGTCAATTTTGTCTTAGGGGATGCAATGGAGGAGAACCCATTGAAAAATATTCTATAGTAGCCCATTGAGAAATCTTCTTCGGATCCACTTTTATACCATCCCCTGACACCACATGACCCAATAATGCAATTTTTCCTTCCTCAACCTTTGCAACACAATCCTTAAATGACCCATATACCCTCCCTACTATGTGAATAGATCTGTATGTCATAAATGAAGACCACAACAAAGGAATCAAGGTAAGGTTTAAAGAACCTATTCATTAGTTTCATGAAGATGGTTGGTGCATTAGCCAACCCAAAAGACATCACAACAGGACTCACAATGCACATATCTAGTCCAGAAGGCCGTCTTAGGGATATTACACTCCCTCACCCTCACTTGATGATACTCGAACCAAAGATCAATCTTAGAGAAGAAGCTATCACCTTGCAATTGGTCAAATAAGTCATCAATCCTTGGAAGAGGATATCTATTCTTTATAGTGACCCTATTGATTTTCCGGTGGTCAATACACATTCCAAGTGACCCATCCTTCTTTTTCACAAACAACACTGGAGCACCCTAAGGTGATTGACTAGGTCTAATAAATCCCCTTTCCAATAAATCTTTCAATTGTTTTTTAACTCCTTCAATTCTGTCGGGGCCATATGATAAGGGGGAACGGATATATGTTGACTATCGGGAAGGAGATCTATGCCAAAATCTATTTTCCTTTTGGGTGGGACACTAGGAAGGCTATTTAGGAAGACATCAAGAAACTCATTTACAATCGAAACCAACTAAATGGAAGGGACTTTCGACTCCACATCTTTAACCTTCACAAAATGATACAAACACCCCCTAGAAATCAACTTATGGGATTTAATGCGTGAAATGAATCTATCCTTGACCACCATATCTTGACTTTCCCACTCAAGGACTGATTTATTAGGAAAATTAAAACTTGACACTACGAGTTCTACAATTAATAGACGCATAGTAGGCATACAACTAATCCATCCAAAGAATGACGTCAAAATCTACCATGTCTAATTCAACAAGATTATAAGGCAACAACTTATGAAAAATGCAAATAGGACAACTTCTATAAACTTTTCTATCAACAATAGAGGCACCAACAGGAGTAGACACTTTATATGACTCATGCAACAACTCGGGGACAACATGAACCTTTTTAGCAACAAAAGGGGTAACAAAGGAAAGAGTGGCACCCAGATCAATCAAAGCATACACATCAAAGTCAAAAATTTTCAACATACTGGTAACAACATCAGGGACCTCACCAACCCCTTGCCTCCCATGTAGAACATAATATTGATTGTGCCTTGGGGCACCACCTTGAGGCCTAAGGAGCTCATTGGAAAACCCCCTATTAGTAGCATGATGAGAGACTTGGCCATGATGGAACCGGCCACCCCCTGGGAACATACCCCAAGATGCCCCTCTTGGCTTTATGCCCCCTTCTCTTCCTCATTTTTTCTTCATCCATTTGCTTTGTGTAGGTTATCAACCGAGACAAGTCCATGTCACTCTATAGCATGGCAGATCGAAATTCTTCACTTACCAAATCCGAGACCTCCATCATGAACTAGTTCATCCTAGATCTAGGATCGGCCATCAAATTAGGAGCATACTTGAAAGTTTATTAAACTTGAGGGAATACTCCCTCACACTCATAGAACTTTGTTTCAAGTTCATAAACTCCACCAACTTAGCTTCTCTAAGCTCAAGAGAAAAAATCGGTTAAGGAAACCCAATTTGAACTCGGCCCAAAGAACTACATTACCAATCCCTTTCTCACCCTTCCATTGGTCATACCATATTTGAGCTACCCCCTTTGAGTTGGTATGCCGCCAACTCCGCCTTTTCATTAGGCCCAACACCCATGATATTCAAAATTTTGTAGACTTGATCAGTGGACTCTTGTGGATCTTTATCCACCTTTGACCCATAGAAAACCGGAGGATTTATCCTCATGAAGTCTCTTACCCTAGCTCTTGAGGTAGTAGCATGAGGGGCTTGTGCCGTTTGATTGACTTGGTCGAACACAACTTGAGCAAGTGTAGTGTTAGCCTCCTGGAACTCAGTATTGTTAGGTTTCTCCTCGGGAGTTTAGGCCCTTTGTCCTCAAGTGTTTGGCATGATCTAGCATAGAAAAGAAGAATCATTAGGAGGTAAAAACTTACCACATCCCTATAGCATGACTTAGGACATGAAGAAGGGAAACATTTCCTAAAACGTCTCATAGCCTCCCATTCGTAGTCATGGCACGCTTCACAACCATGAATAGGACTCTAATCGACGCAATGTATCCAAATCCAAGGATTTATCAACCCAGTGCTCTGATACCAAGTTTTTCATGACCTAAGCATAGGGTGTAGATAGGGTGTAGACATAGCATGGTGCAAAGGGAACTCAAACAGACCCCAAGCAAGCCTCTTAGAGCATCATTACACATCTTTGGTCACGAAAACCCCTCTGGAAATTGCACTTTTGAATATTGTAATTGCTAATCTTTCTCTCTTAAATCAGGATTAGACCATTTTTCACCTAATTTTGACCCCCTGAACAAGACTGGATTTTCGAAATAACAAATGAATTTTGAGATATATGGAATTTAAAATTCTGGGCATTCTCAAGCACGTTTTCAGGCACTTTTTGGGGTCATTTCAAATGTAGTAAGCCTTGGTTAATATTGATGGTCTCTTCCTATACATATAATATGTCCTATGTAAGCATGATATGCTACAAGCATCATTCGTGCATGCTATATTTCTATATGCTCATTTTGTCGCCTAAATATGCATTTCGAACATGTTGCCAATCTCTTGTTGCATAGCATCCTACATACTTGGTATATTTAAATATACTAACACATACTTTGTTCCTACATGGTGTCACCATGTAAGGACCGGAGCTCCATTTGATCATCCTCTTCCTCCATGTGGGTAGTACAATTTCTCTACAAAGCAAGTGGTGAGTCCTCAACTTGGGAAAATGTCTTTGATCTTATGCTATGTATAAAGACTTTCTTTCCTATTTATTATATGCTTGACTATAAGAGTGAGCACTGTTGCATGTCTTGGCCCCCTCTAAGTTCTTTCTTTAGAGGAGTTGTTGGACAAGATATGTAATGATGTTATGAGCCTAGACTCTCTTTGACTCTATGATATTTTATGATATGAAAGATGTCCCTTAGCCCAATGTTACCTTATTTCTACTCTTTTATTGATATACTATTGCTTTCGCGACCAAAGATGTGTAATTATATGTTAAGAGGCTTGCCTAGGGTTCCTTCGGGTTCCTCATGCACTATGTCACATCTAGGCCCTAGGCTTGGATCATGATAAACTTGGTATCATAGAACTAGGTTGATAATGGTCCTCGGCCTCCAACACACCCCATCGGTTAATGTCTTATTCATGGTTGTGTAGTGCACCATGACAATGAGTAAGAGGCTAGGACACGTTCTAGGAAATGTTTCCATTCTTCTTACTTATGTTGTGCTATAAATGTTAAGGTATGGTTTTCCCCCCTAACGATTGTTCTTTGCTAAGATCAATCATGCCTTACATAGGAGGAAGAAGAGCCTGCCCACCCGAGGAACAACTGGCTCATGGTGAGCTCCGGGATGCTCTCACCTTGCTAACTCAAGTTGTGACTAATCAAGTCAACCAAGGTGCCCAAACCCCTCATGCTTCTACTCCGGTATCTCGGGTGAGGGAATTCATGAGGAAGAACCCACCAGAATTCAATGGGTCTAAAGTGGATGAGGACCCCCAAGAATTTAGTGATGAGGTATACAAGGTGTTGTCCATTATGGTTGTGAGGTCGGAAGAGAAGGAGGATTTGGCGGCTTACTAACTCAAGCAGGTGATTCAAATATGGTACAATCAATGGAAGGAATAAAAAGGGAACAATAATGTGGTTCTACGGTAGGAGTTTAAGGTGTCTTTCCTCAACCAGTTCTTTCCTATTAATCATAGGGAAGCCAAATTGCTGGAGTTCATAAATTTGAAACAAGGGTCTATCAGTGTCAGTGAGTATGCCCTCAAGTTCAACCAACTATCTAAATATTCTTCGCACTTGGCTACTGGCTTGAGGTCTAGAATGACTAAGTTTGTGATGGGTGTATCCAATTTGGTGAGTGAAGAATGTCATACCGCCAGGTTGATTAGTGACATGGACTTATCCCGCCTTATGACTTATGCCAAATAATTGGAGGGGGAGAAATTGAGGAAAAGAAGAGGTCATGAGGCCAAGAGGGCTCATTTTGATGGTAAGTTCCAAAGGCTCAAGGTTGGCCGATATCATCAAGGCCAAAGATCTTCTCATGCTCCTAATAGGAGGCATGCCAATGACTACCCAAGGGCCCAAGGTGATGGTGGTGTGGGGCCTAATGATATGTGTCCAAAATGTAGTATGGGTCATGCTAGCCCATGCTTGAGGTACTAAGGCTTGTTATAGTTGTGGTGAAGTAGGCCACAAGATTATGAATTGCCCTCGTAATTGGAACAAGGGTAAGGATGTTCGTCCACAAGGGTGGGGTGTCAATGTGGTTCTTTTGGGAAGAGGAGGTCAACAAGGTGGTACGTCAAGGCACAATTGATTTTATGCTTTACATGGAAGGCAAGGGATTGATGAGGTGCCCCATGTCATCACCAGTATTTAAAACTTTTTGATTTTGATGTGTCTGCATTGATAGACTTCGGTACCACTCTTTATTTTGTTACATCTCTTATTTTCAAAAAGTTTCATGTTGAGCATATATTATTGTGTGAGTCTTATGATGTGTCTACTCTTATTTGTGCATCTATTTTTGCTAGAAAGGTCTATAGAAATTGTCCCATTTGCATCTTGCATAAAATATTGCCTTATGATTGTGTTGAGTTGGATATGAATGATTTGATGTCACTCTTGGGATGGATTGATTGCATGCATATTATGCCTCTATTAATTGTAGAACCCATAGGGTGAAGTTTCAATTCCCAAATGAACTTGTTCTTGAATGGGAGAGTCATGATATGGTGGTCAAGGGTAGATTCATTTCTTGCATTAAAACCCAAAAGTTGATCTCGAAGGAGTGTCTTTATAATCTTGTGAGGGTTAGGGATGTGGAGTACAAAGTCCTTCCTATAAAGTTGGTTCAGGTAGTAATGAGTTCCTTGATGTCTTTCCTAATGACCTTACCAGTGTTCCTCCCGAAAGGGAAATAGACTTTGGTATAGACCTCCTTCCCGATATTCAACCCATTTTTATTCCCTCTTACTATATGGCCCCAACAAAGTTAAAGGAGTTAAAGGAGCAATTAAGGGATTTATTTGAGAAGGGTTTTATTAGGCCTTCCAAATCACCTTGAGGTGCACCATTGTTGTTTGTAACGAAGAAAGATGGGTCTCTTAGAATATGTATTGACTACCAACAACTTAACAGGGTTACCTTCAGGAATAAGTACCCTCTCCCAAGAATTGATTATTTGTTTGACCAACTTTAATAGGCTAGTCACTTTTCTAAGATTGATCTTCGGTCCAGGCATCATTAAGCGAAGGCAAGGGAGTATGACATTCCCAAGACGGCCTTTCGGACTAGGTATGGGCATTATGAATTTGTGGTTATATCTTTTGGGTTGACCAATGCATTATCTTCATGGATCTTATGAATAAGGTCTTTAAACCCTAGCTTGATTTGATTGTGGTAGTTCTTATTGGTGATATTTTGATCTATTCTCAAACTGAGGAGGAGAATGTGGCCTATTTGAGGGTAGTGCTATAAAGATTTAGGGAAGAGAAGTTGTATGCTAAATATGAGAACTGTGAATTTTGGTGGAAAGAGGTTGCCTTTCTAGGTCATGTGGTATCTGGAGATAGCATTAAGGTGGACCTTAAAAAGATGGATATGATTAGAAATTGGCCTAGACCATTGACCTCATCGGGCATAAGAAGCTTCTTGGGCTTAGCGGGTTACAACCGGAGGTTTGTGAATGGGTTCTCTTCTATCACTTCTCCAATGACTAAGTTGACTCAAAAGAAGGATAAGATTGTCTCCGCTCCTATCTTGTCTCTACCGGAAGGATTAGAAGGGTTTGTTATGTATTATGATGCCTTCCGGATTGGTTTGGATTGTGTTTTGATGAAAAATGGTAAAGTTATATCCTATGCTTCTAGAAAACTCAAAGTGCATGAAAAAAATCATCCTACGTATGATCTTTAATTGGTTGCCGTGGTTTTTGCTTTGAAAATTTGGCTTCATTATTTGTATGGGGTGCATGTTTATGTGTTCAAAAATCATAAGAGTCTCTTGTATGTGTTCACTCAAAAAGATCTTAACTTGAGACAAACAAGGTGGTTAGAACTTCTTAAGGGTTATGATATGAGTGTGCATTATCATCCCGGTAAGGCTAATGTGGTAGCGGATGCTCTGAGTAGAGTGTCTATGGGGAGCTTAGCTCATATTCATGGTGGGGGCAAAGAGGTAGCTAGGGAGGTCCATCGGTTGGCTAGATTGAGGGTTAGGTTGTAAGAGGTTGATAATGGTGGTATTATGGTTGTTGATGGTTCAAAGTCTTCCTTGGTTGATGAGGTAAAAGCAAAGCAAGATCTTGATTCCTCCTTTCTTGAATTGAAGGCCTTGGTGAGAGAGGGCAAGTTGGAGGTTTTCTCCCAAGGGGGAGATGGTTCCCTTAGGTACCAAGGTAGGTTGTGTGTGCCTTGTGTTGATGACTTCAGAGAGAAGATTCTTGATGAGGCTTATAATCCTTCGTATTCTATTCACCCGGTTCTACCAAGATATATAGAGATTTGAGGGATGGGTTTTGGTGGGGAGGTATGAAGAAAGACATTCCAGATTTGTATTTGGTTGTCATAGTTGCCAATAAGTCAAAGCCAAACACCAAATACTAGGTGGCCTAACCCAAGACAGTGATTCCCACTTGGAAGTGAGAGAAAATTCATATGCATTTTGTTTTTGGGTTGCCTAAGACTAGAAATGGTTTTGATTATATTTGGGTTGTGGTTGATAGGATGACAAAGTCAGCTTATTTCCTACCGGTTAAGACTACTTATGGGGCCGAAGACTATGCTAAATTGTACACTAATGAGTTGGTGAGATTGCATGGGGTGCCCTTGTCTATTACATCCGATCATGGTGCTCAATTCACTTCATACTTTTGGAGGTCTTTCAAAAGGGGTCTTCGGACCACGATAAAGCTTAGTATGATATTTCACCCCCAAACGAATGGTCAAGCCAAAAGAACTATGCAAACTCTTAAGGATATGCTTAGGGCTTGTATTTTTGAGTTTAAGAGTAGTTGAGATGATCATCTTCCATTGATTGAGTTTGCTTATAACAATAGCTATCATTCTAGCATTGGTATGACTCCTTTTAAGGCCCCCAATGGTAGATGTTGTAGATCATTGGTTGGGTGGTTTGAAGTAGGGAAATGGATTTTTTGGGTCCGGATCTGGTTATGGAGGCAATGGAGAAGATAAGGTTAATTTGAGAAAGGTTGAAAACAACCCAAAGTCGTCCAAAGTCCTATGCCGATGTGGGAAGAAGGGAGCTCTAATTTAATGTTGGTTATTGGGTCTATTTGAAGGCGTCACCTATGAAGGGTGTGGTTTGTTTTTGTAAGAAGGGTAAACTAAGTCCAAGATTTGTCGATCCTTATAGGGTGTTGAGGAGGATTTGTAAGGTGACTTATGAGTTGGAGTTGCCTAGTGAAATGGAATTGGTTCATCCAGTCTTCCATGTATCTTTATTGAGGAAGTGTGTGGGTGACCCCAATGCTATTATGTCTCTTGATGTTGTGTGTGTTGTCGAATACAACTTGACATATGAAGAAGTTCTAGTACAGATCTTGGATAGATAAGTGAGAGGTTGAGGAACAAGCATGTTGCTTCCATTAAGGTCTTTTGGAGGAATCAACAAGTCAAAAGTACTACATGGGAGGCCGAGGTGGACAAGCAAAAGCATATCTTTATTGCTTCCATTCTACTAAAGCCTAAGGTACTAACTATAAGTCCTTTATGTGATTTCAAGACTCATGTTTATCCTCTATGTAATTTTTATATATCTCAAAATTCATGTGTGATATCAAAAATCCGACTTCATATTCTTGATTAGGGGGAAAATTGAGTGTGAAATGGGTCTAACCACGATTTTAGAGCAACCATAGCAAAATTTGATTTTCCCATGTTTGTTCAAAATAGTGGCGATCCGCATTGGTACCAAGATATACACGCGTCGCGGATTAGTGTAAAAATGCCCTCATTAATAGGTCCGCGTCACGAACCAAATGCGGAGATGTGTATTTTGTTTCTAGTAATTTTTACCTTGGTCCAAGGCTTTTGGGTTTGGGCCTAAGCCTTCTCACGAGTAAAAATACCTATACTTAGCCATATTTCACTTTCATATTATACAAGACATTACCTAATACTCTTCCAAACACTTAGACAAGTATTTCACTCCAAATTTCTAGTCTCAAAAATCACCCAAATCTTAGGGATTTCACTCTATCTTCAAGTCTCCATTTCCAATCTTCATAAAAAATTCTCCAAAGTCAAGGTAGGTGGGTTTCAACCATTGGGTCCTCTCACTCATTGTTCCCAAGCTTCCTTTTTATATAAATTTCATATTTCTAAGTTGATTTTACTTATGGATCTTCTATTATGAATTTGACTATGAACTATGTTAGAGTTATGCAAAAGTGTGACTGTTTATCATGTTTTGAGCTATGAATCTTTAATGTATCTTGAGATTTGATGAAAACTTTTCATATATATTATATAATGGTGTTACTAAGTATTGGTGGGATGATTTATGTCAAGAATTCTTGGATGATTTCACTCTTTAATTACATGGTTTTACACTAGAATTACATACCCACCAAGTGTTTGATAAAATGTCCAGTCTAGGGTTCTTGAGCCATTGATGTTCTATTGAATGACCTATTACTTGTATGACTTTAAGATGATGAAAGGATGGTATAAATATGTTGATTTTATGAAAAGTATCTACAGTGTTGGAAGTTGATCAATTGCCTCGTTCGGGAGGAATAGGCCCGAACTACTATGTTGGGGGGTATATACCTAAATTGCCTCGCTCGGGAGGTAGTAGGCCTATGCGACCATGTTGGGGGGTTTGTACCTCAATTGCCTCACTCGGGAGGTAGTATGCCCATGCAACAATGTTGGGGGTTTGTACCTCAATTGCCTCACTCAGGAAGTAGTAGGCTTGTGCAACATGTTGAAAGGTTTGTACCTCAACTGCCTCGCCAAAGAGGTGGTAGGCCTTGGTTACTATCGATTGTCTCTTCCTACACATGTAATCTATCCTATGTAAGCATGATTTACTACAAGCATCATTCATGCATGCCATATTGCTATATGCTTATTTCTCGCCTAAATATGCATTCTGAACATGTTTCCTATCTCTTGTTGCATTGTATCCTACATACTTAGTATATTCAAATACACTAATGCATACTCTATGCCCATGTGATGTCACCATCTAGAGATCGGAGCTCCACTAGATCCTCCTCCTCCTCCACGTGGCTAGTACAATTTCTCTACAAAGCAAGTGGTGAGTACTCAACTTCGGGGACAATGTATTTGATATTATGCTATGTATAAAGACTAGTTTTCCTTTTTATTGTATGCTTGACTATGAGTGTGAGCCCATTTGCTTGTCTTGGCCCCCGCTAAGTTCTATGTTTAGAGGTGTTTTTGGACAAGTTATATAATGGTGTTATGAGCCTTAGCTCTCTTTGAGTCTATGATGTTTCATGATATGAAGGATGTCTCTTAGCCCCATTTTCCCTTATTTCTACTGTTTCATTGTTATTCTATTGCTTCCACGACCAAGGATATGTAATGATATGTTAAGAGGCTTGCTTGGGGTTCCTCCGGGTTCCCCATTCGTCGTGTCACGTCTAGGCCCTAGGGTTGGGTCGTGACAAAAACCTCTCCAAAACTTTATTAAATCTATTAGTCAAATTCAAGAATTTCAAGCTCAAATTTGGAACTCAAGAACTCATCTCAAGTTTCAAGTCTACTTCAAGTGCATTTTAAGAAGTTCAAGGTTGAAGGTATGTGGGTCTTCATCCATGGGTCCTTTCACCCATGGAGCCCAAGCTGTAGTACCTATAGGTATCTTTTATCATGAAATATGAACATAAATTATGTGGGGTTTATCAAGTATTGATTGACTATGCATGAATTTCTATATTAATCTCATAGTATGACTTGATTTATGTCCATTGAAGTTATGCATGATGTGAACTATGAAAACTATGAACTATGGTGAATTTGAGATGAATTTCAAGGTACCCTAATTGAGGGTTTTACTACAATATTAGTGGGTTGATTTGCATCGAGTTTACTCTTCTTGTTTTACTCTTGAGTTGCATGATTTTGAACAAGTATCATGAACACACCGTGTGTATGATAAAATTACATGATAAGAATCCTCAAGTTGTTAATAAACTATTACATGATTTACAAGTCAAGTGATTTCATGATGATTAAGGGCTCTTAAGAATGTATTCAATTCATGAAAGTATCTATGATTTTACAAGTATCAAGTTGAGCTGTATTTCAAGATTTCAACCTATTATGAGCCATTTATGTCAAGGCAAGGTATAATGTATGATTACTTTTTACTCCCATGTTCAAGTTAGGCACACTAGTATAGGTCAAGCGTATTAATGAGCTACTCATGTCATGCTATCATGTCTCTTACAAGTTATTCATGTTATGATTAAAGTAAGATTACTTTAAGTATTCTGTGGGATTAAATTTACCACCGACTGAGGCTTAAGATAGGGGCTCCACACTAGGGGTCCTTATATAAAATCTTTAGTCTCTAAAATATATGCCACCATAGGTTTATATATTTTACTCTTGCTATAATAGTTGATCCATGTAGTTCATGTTATCATGTTTGGTTTGCCATGGCAAGTAGACCGTACTTCGCTGGGGGGTGTCATGCCCTGTCACCCATACCGAGGAGTTGTCATGCCTTGGATTCCAAGTTGTACCTGCTTGGTCTATGTCGGTTGAGATCTCTTCCCATATATGTATGATATATTATGCAAGTGAAATGTTTTACAAACATGTTTTATTACAAGCATTGCTCATGTATGTCATATTGAGATTATATATCCATTGTTTATGATTATGCATTTTGAATATTATGGCTTATGTATTTGATGCATTACACCCCGCATACTTAGTACATTCCAAGTACAAATGCATACTCCATACCTACATGATATTACCTTGTGGGGACTGGAGCTCCTTTCAGTCATGCTCCTCCACGTGGCTAGTTCGGTTCCTTGAAGAAACCCTTGGTGAGTCCTCAACTCCGAGGACAATAGCTATGTTACTCATATTATGTTGAGACTTCTCATTTTATCTTGAACACTTACTATCATGAGGGTGAGCCCGGGGAGTGTCTTGGTCCTCACTGCATTCTAAAGTAGAGGTGTTGTTGGATTCTGTGTTGTATATACTTTAAGCTCGACTCTTTTTATGCTTTTATGATTATCAAAAACTTCCCTTAGTACCGCTTCCTTTTTTAAATACTTGACTCTTGATATTGTCTTATTTTGTTTCTGCAACCAACAATGTGTACATGATATGCTAATAGGCTTATTTTGATTGTCTTCGGACATAACATTCACCGTGTCACGTCTAGGCCCTAGGCTTGGGTCGTGACACTCATATTGCATTTATACCACCCCTGTACCATAGGAAGGTGGCAAGGATTGAGATATTGTACCTCTTTTTATAAAATCCCTTGACTATGAGAAGGTGGCAAGGATGAGTGTACAACTTTTAGGGATACTGTACAACCTTTGATAAAAACCCCTTGACCTCGGGTAGGTGGCAAGGTGGATATTGTAACACTTTTAATACACATTGACTATGGGAAAGTGGCAAGTTGACTCCAGCCCTGTGACAATCGTGATTCCACCCGATGCGTTATATTTATAAATTACATTTGCATCGCATCATTAATTATTATTGCTATCTTTTTCTACTATTTAAACACCCCAAAATGTGCTTTGGATTGCCCATAATCATAATTTTCATATATCTCAAAATCTGTGCATGATATAAAAAATCTAACTTCATATTCTTGATCAGGGAGAAAATTGAGTGGGAGATGGGTATAACCCGGATTTTAGAAGATCCATAGGAAAAAAATTTTTTTGCTAATTTTTGATTTCCAGTGCAGTTCGCGGATCAGCATAAAAACTACCTCCGCAATGGGTCTTCATCCCGGACTGGATGCGGACAAGTGTATTATTTTCCTTAGTTTTTGTTACCCACTAAAACGTAAATACTTTGCCATTTTTCAACTCTATAACTCATAAAACCCTCTCGCAAACCCCTCTATGATTCTGTCAATTCTCTTACTCAAATCTAAGGATCTCAAGCTCAACTGTAACACCCTACCTCTTACAATACTAGCACTATGCAAATGAAACATGATATGGCTTTTCAAATTAGCGCCAATTTTTAAAAGTGCTCGAATCTCATGTCATAGGGTGATATGTGCTTTAACGCTTAAGAGGGTCGAGTGTATACATGTTATGTCAAATTGAGAAGATCACAACGCTAAACAAAGTGAAAGAATTGAGGTACTTGTAGGACTTAAGAAGCAAGAAGGTGACTCACCTACTTGCTTAGCTTAAATTTGATAGGTAAACAGAGACGAGGCCCAACTTCAAATTTGTCCAAGTCTGATTATGAATAAAGTCCATGTTAAGGGTGTGACCTTAGCCCATGTTTTAGAATCGTAAGTATACTATGTTTTCAGCTCAATAAGCATATTAAAAGGGACCAAGTATACCACAACCCACTTGACTAATTGGGCCCAAACTAAGTGAAGAAGAATTTGGAAAATGGGCAGCAAAGGCCTATCAATTTTAAGGCCCATTTAGGCCCAAGCATAAGGGACAAGCTGCTGCCTCACCAGCTTATTAATATGTGGTATTATGTGTTCAAAAGGTCAAAAGAAATTTGGCCAAAAGAATCTTTAGAAAGGGCTCAAAACAGCTTCTTCATTCATTTCACTTTGGAGCAAATTTTAGCTTTCTTAAAGCCTCTTTTTCTCTCTTTGTTTCACTTCACAAGGTAGCATACACAACCCTCTAGGATTCTTGAAGGAAATCTGAACCTTGAAGGCTAAGGTAAGTGGAAATATCCATGTATTTGTTATACTTATCCCATGAAAAACAAGAAGTATATGCTAGTATGTTTGTGCTGGAAATTTCAACAGCATGTGTTCTAAGGATTGTTGTGAACTTCTTTTGTTATTTAAGAGGATTTTCTCTTCTTGGTTGGCTAAATTATGAATTAAGACATGTTTTAATAAGATATAGTTTGTTAGTGATGTAACTAAGCTGTTGCACCATTTTTATAGTCCGCGAAAGTAAGTTCTGGTATGATATCGTAATTGTTCTCGAAATAGGAACTTGTGGGATGATTGATTGAAGACTGTTTTTGAATTGTTTTAGGACTATTTATTTGTGTAAATGTTGTGGGAACAGTTTGGTTGATGTTGGTAAAGTTTTGAAGTCGTCAACATCATAATGTAGCAAAGAGATGTAACGTTATGCCGCCTATTCATACGTTGCGTAGAATTTTTATGTCCTATACTTTGTGGGCTATTGTAAGGCTATTATAGCACTAAAACAGGATGCACATGATATTTATATGATAATGTGTATTAAAAATACGATTACGGGTGGAAAGGTTGAAAGAATATGCTTGGGTTATAACTATCCGCTTGCTGCCCATATGTTGTTTCTTTATGAGATTGGGCTGCCAAGATGTATCTATTAGCTGCTAATGCCAATTTTATCACATACTATGTTGTAGATAAATATTTGGAGGAAGGGAAGGTTATCTCAAGGTAATAGCAAGGTCATACAATGAGATAAGTAAGGCTACTTGATTTTATATTAGTTGGCATGAAATCTAGATTCTTCCTTGGCACTTAAAGGCACTTACCAACTCCGACACAACTATTAACTGTTTCTCCACTCTTTGACATGTTCATATGCTTCCATACATAGTCACCTTCAAATCTTCATACATACTTGGATACCAATATACATGAATTCATTCTACTAAATAAAGTTCATATGTTGTTCTACTTCCTATGCATTTCATTATTTGTGTAACTTACTCCTTTCATTGTAGTAATGTCTTTTATGATTATTTACATGTCATATGTTGTATCTACAGTACTACAACTCCAATATTATGACCACCAAAAGAATAATCTCAAAGGTAATTAAAAGATAAAGTAAAGTATACTGCTTATTGATGGGTGGTAGCCCGAGGGGTGGAAGAATCACCTAGCCAGTGTCGATCCTATCACAGGGGGTAGCCTAAGGGGTTAAGGAAGAACCTAGCCAGGGCCGATCCCAATATAGTTTTACAACTAATCAGCTGGTCATTTGTATTACATGCTGCGCACAGATTATACAGTAAAGCTAAAGTGACAAAAAGAACATAAAGTACATGATCCCCTAGTATAACTAAAGATGGTATGTTATCCTACACCAGTGCATAGTTCCATTTGAGTTGTTGCTTTATATCTAGTATTTCCTGCCTTACATATTCAGTACATTTTCTCGTACTGACGTCCCTTACAGGAGACCTGCATTTCATGCTGCAGGTACAGGTGGTAGTAGATCTCCCCAGTAGGAGTGCAGGATATTCAGCTGTTGTTACCAAGCTCCAGGTTGCTTTGGAGTTTGTGCATCTAAAGATTATATTTTTCGTTGTATAGTTAGTCGAGGTGAGGCCTGTCCCAACCCTTATCAAATACTTTTCATTATCTAGAGACTTTGTAGACTATGTAAATTAAAGTGTGGTCATTTCTCGTGGCCCCAACGGCTTAGCCATATGCATTTCCTTTTGGCTTGTTATCACTGTTTACTTTCTTAAAGGCATGTTGAACATAGGAATCCCTTATAATATGTACAGAAAGCGCATAGATACAGGTTGGTTCTCCCGGGCCTTATCGACAATAGGTGCGAGTCCACCCTATCGGGACTTTGGGAGTGACAGAAATGGTATCAGAGCAGGTCATCATAGGGAGTCTACAAAGTCATGTCTATGTTGAGTCTTGTTTATCAATATGTTGTGCACCACATTTATAAGCAGGAGGCTACGTGGCATTTAGGAGTTGCTACTTTCTTTTTGTTCTTTAGATCGTGCCATAGAGCTAAGTGTTATAGGTGGATTGTGTCTAACCCCTAAATTGTTTTATACAACAAGTATGCAAGAAACAAGGAAAAACAAAGGTAAAGGGAAAGGAGTAGAAGTGGTGGTTGGTATACCCAGTCAGGTGAGATAATGAAATGAGGTTCAAGAGGGGTCTCTATCACAGACATCTCCAACTCCTTCAGTTCCGGATGAACCCAAAATAGTAAAATTCCCCCAGAACCGCCTATCGATACTACTGTGCAGGATCTGAGAAATGCAGTCCAACTATTGACTCATATAGTTGCTGGCCAGGGCCAAATAACAGAAAGGTCCAGTTATAGGTGCAGGTGGTGCAAATAGGGCAGCTGGCACCAGGATACATGACTTCCTTAATTTAGACCCTCCATCCTTCACTGGGTCAGATCCTAATGAAGATCCCCAAGACTTTATTGATTAGATTTAGCGCACTTTAGATGTTATGTATGTGAGTGGTACAGAAGCTATTGAGTTAGCGACATATAGGTTGAAGAGTGTGGCTATATTGTGGTATGAAGCTTGGAAGCAATCTAAGGGCATAAATGCACCTCCAACTACCTGGAAGGAGTTCAAAGCGGCATTTCTTGACCATTACTTGCCATTAAAGATCCGAGAGGCCTGTGAAGGTCAGTTCTTGAATCTCCACCAAGGGAATATGAGCGTCATGGAATATAGCCTTCAATTCAATTCCCTAGCCAGGTATGCTCCTAATGTAATTGCTACTATGGCAGATAGATTTCATAGATATATGGATAGATTGGATACGTATCTGGTCAGATACTGTACCATTGCTTCCTTGAATAAGACATGGATATAGTGAGAATGCAGGCTTTTGCACAGAAATTGGAGGATCAGAGGCAAAGGAGAAGGACACAAGAGTTAGAAAGGGCGCAGTCCAAGAGGGCTAGGTCTACAGGGCAGTTCAGACCACCCCAAGGTGAGCTTAGGCATCATTTTTTTAATAGACTGCCTAGGCCATCATCCTCCTACTCTGTAGCCTATGCTCCACCACAACTTCAGGGGTCTAGGAGAAATCAATTTGGTCCAAGAAGTAAAGGGCAAGGTGCCCGAATAGTAGGATATTTAGCAGTCCAGCAAATGACTCCTAGGCAACCTTATAACCAGTGTGGAAGAAGTCATTTAGGTATATGTCATGTTGGGATAGACTTTTGTTATTGGTGTGGTGCGCCAGGGCACATGATAAAAGATTGCCCTAGGAGGCATATGGGTGATATAGCGCAATCTACTAGGTCAGTTGTTGCATCATCACAGTTAGTTCCTCTAATAGGTAGGGGTCAAAAATCACCTATAGGTCATGGTGGAGGTGTTAGAGGGGCAGCTAGCTCTAGTGGAGTCCAGAATTGCACTTATGCTCTAGGGAGTCGGCAAAATTTGGAAGCTTCACCTGATGTGGTCACAGGTACATTGTCCATCTTTTTACATAATCTATATGAATTAGTTGACCTTGGTTCTACAGTATCATACATTACTCCACTAGTTGCTGGGAAGCTTAAGAGAACACCCAAATTATTGAACAAACCATTTGAAGTGTCTACACCAACCGGTGAATCTATTATGGCTAGAAAGGTTTATTATGACTGTGTAGTAACTGTTTGTGACTGTGAAACATTGGCTGACCTAATTGACCTAGAAATGATGGAATTTTATGTTATAAAGGGTATTGATTGGTTAGCTTCTTGCTATGCCACCGTAGATTGCCGAACTAAGAGAGTGTACTTCCATTTTCCAAATGAGGCAATTCTTGAATGGGAAGGCATTGTTCGGGCGCCAAAGGGGAAGTTTATATATTATTTTAAGGCTGAAAAGAAGATATCTAAGAGGTATATATGTCATTTAGTTAGAGTAAGGGATATGGAGGAAGAATCACCAACTCTTCAATCAATTCCAGTGGTGAATAAATTTGTTGATGTGTTCCCCGAAGAACTTCCAGGCTTACCTCCAGAACGAGAAGTAGATTTTGTTATTGACTTACTTCCAAGCACTCATCCCATTTCCATCCCTCCATATAGAATGGCCCCGGAAGAGTTATATGAAATTAAAAGAACAGTTAAAAGACTTATTGGAGAAGGGTTTTGTAAGACCTAGTGTGTCCCCTTGGGGTGCACCAATGTTATTTGTACATAAAAAGGATGGCACCTTGAGAATGTGTAGCAACTATCAACAATTGAATAGGGTGACAATTAAAAATAAATATCCCCTCCCCCGGATTGGCGATTTATCTGATCAGTTACACTGTGCCAAATGCTTTTCAAAAATTGATTTAAGATCAGGTTATAACCAAGTGAGGGTAAAGGAGAAAGGTATACCTAAGATTGCTTTCAGAACATGATATGGTCACTTTGAATTTCTTATTATGTCATTTGGGCTAGCGAATGCACCAGTAGTTTTTATGGATCTGATGAATAGGGTATTTAAGCCATTCTTGGATGTGTTTGTGATAGTGTTTATATATGACATTTTGGTATATTCAAGATCAAAAGAGGACCACACAAATCACTTGCGATAGGTGTTACAAGTTCTTCACGATCGATTGTTTTATGCCAAGTTTTCTAAATGTGAATTCTGGCTAAAATCGAGGGCATTCTTGGGTCATATTGTGTCTGATGAGGGAATAAGGGTTGATTCACAAAAGATAGAGGCAGTGAAAGATTAGCTTCGACCAATAACACCCACGGAAGTTTGGAGATTTCTAGGTTATGAAGGTTACTACGGGAGGTTTGTTGAAGGTTTTTCTTCTATTTCTGCACCTCTAACAAAGTTGACACATAAGGCGACGAAGTTCCAATAGAATGATGCATATGAAAGGTGCTTACAGGAGCTGAAAAATAAGATAACTTCTGTACTTGTGCTAGTACTTTCAGAAGGCACTGAGGGGTATATAGTGTATTGTGATGCTTCAGGAGTTGGCTTAGGGTGTGTACTGACACAACATGGTAGGGTAATTGCTTATGCATCTAGACAGCTATGACCACATGAGAAAAACTACCCAACTCATGATCTTGAGCTAGCAGCAGTTGTATTTTCTTTGAAAGTAAGGCTCCACTATTTGTATAGGGTTCACGTTGATATATACACTAATCATAAGAGCCTGCAATACATCTTTAAGCAGAAAGACCTAAATATAAGACAGCGGAGATGGCTACAGCTAATAAAGGATTATGACGTTGATATACTTTACCATTAGGGGAAGGCAAATGTGGGAGCCGATGCTCTGAGTTGTAAGGCAACTATGAATACTGGTGATCAAGCTAGGGTGATTCAAGGAGTGGCTAAGGATCTACGTCAGCTAGCCAGTTTGGGAGTTTGACTTCTTGAAACTCCAAAGGGAAGGGTTATTGTACATAATGCAACAACGTCTTCATTAGTAATGGAGGTGAAAGAAAAATAGTTTGAAGATCCTGTTCTACGATAGCTTAAGGAAAAGGTGAGTCAAGGTACGATAAAGGGCTTTGACCTTACATTAAATAGAGTACTTTACTGCCAAAATAGATTATGTGTGCCTGATATTAATGGATTAAGAAAGAGGACAATGGAAGAAGCCCATCATTCCTGATATTCTATCCATCCAGGATCAACTAAAATATACCATGACCTGAAGGGAATGTTTTGGTGGGGAGGTATAAAAAAGGACCTTGCAGAATTTGTGGCTCAATGTCCAAATTGCCAACAAGTAAAATTAGAACACCAAAGGCCAGGAGGTTATATGCAGTATATAGAGCTTCCAACATAGAAGTGAGACATGATCAATATGGATTTTGTTACCAGTTTGCCTCGCTCTTTTCAGAAGTTTTGACTTCATATGGGTAATAGTTGATAGACTCACAAAGTCAGCACACTTCATGCCAGTTAGGAGTGATTATAAAGCTGAAGAGTATGCCAGGCTATACCTCAAAGAGATAGTTAGGCTACATGGAGTCCCAATCTCCATTATTTTTTATCGTGGGGGGGGGGGGCTCAATTCACTGCAAAGTTTTGGAAATCCTTCTAAAAGAGTTTAGGGACACAAGTGCATTTGAGTACAACATTCCACCCCTAAACAGACGGTCAAGGAGAATGCACCATTCAGACACTTGAAGATATGTTGGGAGCTTGTGCATTGGAGTTTAAAGGTAGTTGGGTAGACAATTTGCCACTTATTCAGTTTTCCTATAATAATAGCTACCACGCTAGTATCAAGATGGCACCTTACGAAGCTTTGTATGGGAGTAAATGTAGGTCGCCAATTGGATGGTTTGAAGTGGCTGAAACCACCTTGCTTGGGCCAGATCTAGTACAACAAGCCAT
>JAABOM020102464.1:0-26019 GCA_011800125.2 Solanum clarkiae | reverse complement strand
CTCTATAGACTTGGGTAGTCAAGTAGAAGAACATCTTCTACTACCACCTCTTGAAATCTACACTAGAAAATTCTGCAAGTTTTTCTACTAATGATATTGTAAGGGCATCATTTGAATGACATGAAGATGTAGAAGATGATATTGTAGCAGTCGTCGTTCCAACACTCACTTTTTTTGAGTTAGTCATTTTTTTCTATCACAAACAGACAAATACTCAACTCTCTGAAGATTCAAAAATTTTAAAATTAGAAATACAGAAAGGAAAAAATAAAATATTAAATTCATTAAGATTGTTGTTCTCTATGTATTACTAAAATACTTAGAACAAAAATTTTTGTTAAAAAAAACTTTTACAGCAAACAAAATTTTTTTGCTACAGTAAACAAAACTTTTGTAGAAAAAAATTTACAAAACAAAACTTTTGTAGAACAAAAGTTTGTGAAAAAAATAAACACAAAGATTCTAAATAAGTTTTCAAAAATCGATAAATCTGAAGTAATAAAAAGATGAAAAAAGGATATCTGAGTCCATAGATTCGCTGTGTGTCCTTAAGGAATTTAACCCCCTTACTATACCCGAGGTTGTGGATTATTTCCTCCCAGGATAAAAAAGATATACCTGTTAAAGAATTAGCGGTACCTAAAACTTCAATTACTTTAGCAAACTCAAAAGGCAGCAACGAAATCAGACTAAGACTCTACTTTTTAAAAAAAAAATGTATGCAGATGTAGGAAATGTTATCTCCAAAAATGAGAAAAGAACTCTCTATTTATAGCCAGCAAAGGGTGCTTATTGTGCCTTAGTAGAAAAGTCACATCCGTATGGAAAAGACATAATCTTTTAGAAAGATCACCACTTCTAGGAAAAACTATGGCCCTTTAAAAAAGTCACAACCCTTCATTTCCATTCTCACCTTTAAAACCTAACAATTGTTTTACTATTCCATTAGTTACTCTGTTAGATGATGAAGTTAGTTAGATATGGCTACTATTCAGTTGAGAATGAAGGATGAGTTGCATATTATGAGCTGTCGAGAAACTTCCAGAATCTAGTTAGATAATTTACTCCTCAGGCTATAAAAGCTAATGTACAGGGCCTCATTGTAACAGATTTTAGATTACAGTTATCAATAAAATTCTCTCTCTACTTTTCTTCATTCTTCTCTAAGGTTCATCAATGGAGTTTTGAGTATGTGCTCTGGAATTTCATCACGACAATATATTTGTTTTTTGGGCAGGTCAGTGTCCTGACTGTACGTTTACATAGTTAAGAACTTAAAATTGATTATTAGCAAAATTTGGATATTATTAGGTACATACTTTCGAGGGAATCATGTCTAGATGATCACGATATGTGACACAAGTGGTGTGGTTCCCCTTTTGTCTGTAGATGTTTGTATAGGAACTGACACTCTTAGCTCTCCTTACACTTTAACAATAGCCTAAAAATTAAAAACATTTACAAGGGGAATGATGAATAATCTCCTCTATACTTTTTTTGTGCTAGGAATATGAGCATCCTAATAATATTACAAATGTCTAATTCTACCAAACACATGATTAAGTAATCTCACATTTTATCCAGAAATATTATATATTATCCCTTGAACTAAACAATCCCTACTTGGCCATCTCTTAAACCAAGTTCAGTCAAACTCTTAACCTCACAAGATGCCTTTACTTCAAGTTAACATGTCTTATTGTAATTCGGCTATGTCATTTGTTTACTATCTGATAACAATAACTTCGAGCAGTGAATAAAGTAAGAGATATGATTCAACAGCTATGTTACATCAATATTTTTGAGGCCAGCACACTGTACCCTGACAAAATTTGAACTAGAATACAAAAATCGGCATTCTAACTAAATGACATGTGGATGAAAAATAGATAATTCAATTTGGAAAGGTAAGAAAACAAGAGTTTTATCTTTTTGGTCATAGAGAAGAATCAGAGGTGCTATATTTATCAAAATTCAAGCTATGTTAGCATTGCATTGTATAATATATTGAAACCCAATATTCTATTTAGTTGGATTTTCTTTTCTCTTTAAAAATGCATTAGACAAACTTTCACCAGTTATAGAATTTGATAGGACATGCAAATTCCAAACACCATTTTCTTTGTCACTGTCATGGTTGATTTCCTAGTGTGTACTGTTGATTAATAATAATTTGGTGATTCATTGATTCAATTTTAATTTCGTGAAGTTATATAGAAAAAGGATTCAACATATATAGAATTGAAACAACTTTGTAGGACAGGACTTGGACCAATTATGGGACATTTAAATAAATTGAAAGATCAATTTCAAAATGGAAGAAATGTAAATAGAGAAAGCAATTGTTGGGTGAAAACAAATAACAAGGAGAAACGACTTTATAATTTCTCTGGGGGTCATGCTGGAGATGGAAAGAGTTCAAAATTATGGAAAATGGAATGCTTGAAAACAATATACTATATTGGTTTATAATTAAATTTGAGAACTTCAAGATTTGGCCTAACCTAACATAAGAACCTAGAAAAAGTATAAATTTGATTTAGAAATCCAAATTTCTTACAGAGTAAAATAATTTCCTTCATTTATTTGCCCAATCAAGATAGTGAAACGTAAAGTTGTTTTCTTATCTCGATATGCATTAATTTATTATCAAAACTCAATCCTTACTTGCTATTATAAAATACTAATCTTAATAGCCTAATCTTTTGACGCTTTATGTTAGTTAACGATTTAGTATTATCATTTCTCCCTTACAATAGTTTCATCAAATCTTACTGACTATGAGAATCTTATACAAATATGTTAAACTATGACAAGCAAATAGTAGAAGAAACTTACACTTTGTTTGGATGGTGGTTATATATTGTTTCATAGTATATTGTATTGTATTATATTATATTGTATCGTACTCTATTATTTTAATGAATATAATATTTGAATAAATTGTAATGTCCTCCGTTATTGGAGTTGTTATTGTAACAACCCTTCTTAAGATAAAATGTTTCACATCTGCAACACACAGGAGAGACGCTACGTATATAAGTAACCAGACCTTATCTACTAATGACTGTCATGGCCCAAAAGCCAAATGTGCTGGCACTCGCCTAACCCACCAAGGTGAGTCAGCCCAAAACCCAAACAACATAACAATAAAGATAAAATCGGATGATAATAGTCTAAATAGATTGATAAGCGGAAGAAAATAAACTAAAAATATCCCAAAGACTCGTGTCACATATACAAGCCTCTATATATAGAATATTTAAATGACATACAATGTATAATGTCTAGTCCTCAAATAGAACAAGAACATAAAATGAAATCCTCAAAACCTGCTGGAGACATAAGCAACTACCTCACAAGATGCTCGAAAGCTTGAATCCAACAAGGAGGAGGTCTAATGAGTTGGACCAAGCTCACAACCTACAAAAATGTTTCAAGGGGGTAGCACCAAACACGGGATACTCAACAAATGAAACTAAATTAAGATAAAACAACGGAAAACATAAAAAACTCCTTAAATCCCAGCCACAATCTGTCGGACTACAACCTCTCACTCAGAAAAGTCCCAACACAAAATAATATACAAATCACAGTAATAAAAGATATACTCATCTTCTAGAATAGTATCTCATCACACAAGTATATAGGTAGCTCCAATACTTACATAAAGATTAGGGATACAATAACTACACCATCTCATAAACAATATACAACTATATCAATCAATCATGATATGATATGGCATGGCTTGGAGGCCATGAGATGTACACAATGCAATGCAATGTCATATAATCGTGATGCATGTCTACTCTACGCTACACATCCGCTGATCATATATATGCCTCATGTCAGAACCCATAGGGGTCTCACATAGAGCATGTACCTATGAACACCACCGATAAAGACCTCGGCTAATACGCATCCGTTTGTAACAGACCTCGGACTCATTCGAAAATGACCTCGAACAGCCAGCATATTACCTCAGCTCGATGCTAGAGACCTCGGGCGCCTACCTCTATGTTCCCTTACTCAAATTTTGGTCATAGCCATCACAAGTGTCAATGCACAAATAATAATAAATATAACGTGCATGATCATAATAACATTAAACAAAATGATCTCATTATCTCGGAGCCATTGGTATGTCAATATCATCAGTATCTCAATACCAACAGCGGATCATTATCAACAATATCTCAACATTATCATATCACAATAAAAGCATCATCTCCTTAACAACACTAAATTAATCAGAAGATCGCATAGATTATGAATTCACAAATAAATTGCAACTCATTATATATTCATGTAAACAAGTATTCAATATGAAAAGTCACAATCAAGACTAGAGTGAAACATTCCTACCCCCAAATACTCAATTTCATATACATAGGAGCATACAAAGTTCATTCATACTTAACGAAAGGTTAAAAGTCCAATTGCCTCGATAAACTTTTTGAATTCAAGAAGGAATTGCTGCTTTTCCTCTCCTATGATACTCCAAATCATCACAATCTATACAGATATAGCACCACAATCACATAAAGAATCTAATGACAATTAAATCAATGAATTTGAAGAAATAGGGTGAAATATTTCGTGCTGGAAAACATATTCGGGAATTAAAAATATATGGATAAAAATATTCTACTCACAACAAGAAATCCAGCAGTGTAATCAATATAAAAACAAAGTTAAGATGAGGGAGAAATCAATAATTCAAGTCTAGGGAAACTCTATTCCAAAAATTCCCAATATCCATCATTAAATCCGCAAAATTAGAAGTTAAAAACACAAACTAATCAATGAAAATAATTAAAATAGGTTAGAAAATAGTTATCCAATTACATTGCCTCAAAAACCCACGAATTCTCCCTTGAAAATGAAGCTTAAAATGTCTAAAATGGTGAAAAGGGTTAAAATCACATCTTTTAAAAGGAGACACTATTTAGGCACGTGCAATGCTCCATGAATGCGAGCCATATCCGCAAAAGCAGAGCTAGAGAGGCATAACTCTCTGCGGATGCAACAATCGCCCTGTGAACGTGGAGGTCTTGCTGCTGGGTCTCTGTGAACGCAACCCAAGAGGCGTGAACATGAAGTACGAGTGCCAAATGCACCAGTAGTCCTCAACTTTTCAAAAACAAGAACTAGACTCTTAGGAATTCATTCAGAATCCCATGAACACAAACTAAACATAGAACTCTACCAAAAATGACGATATGAACTCAATATAACCATCAAAATTCGATCTGGAACCTCTGGCCATGAACTCGAGAAAGGATCATTTAAACTAGTTTCGTACCTAAAAACTCTTAACATTCACAGAACCTCTAAAATTACAACGAGGGCATTTCTAGTGTTAGTTTAACCACTCGAAACCAGTGTAACTGACGAAATTTTGATATAAGCTCCCAAACCTCGACTGTTGACCAAAGTCAAACCTATGATCTAAAATGAATTGAAAACATAATTTTAAGCCTAAAATCTCCGTTTTAACTACAAATTCAGTTTTGCAAGTTCTCGTAGACCAAATTCGACATTCTAAAGTCAATGAGATTGATAGAATTGAACTCTGACTCAAGAAACTCGAAATGATTCCAAATCTCAAAATGACTCCAAAACTCAAAATTCCTAATTTAAAGCCATTTAAAACTCTTTCTTATGCAAAACATCCACTTTTTAGAATATTTTCAAAATTCGACTTTCAAACTCATCCATAAATGACCCAAGGCAACTTTCAGAAAGGGCACAATGATAATTTGGTCGAATATAGCAGAAATGACCTTCGAGGTCATTACATCATCCACTACTAAAATTAATGTTCGTCCTAGAATATTTGATAAGGAACAAACCTGAAGGCTCAAACAACTAAGGGTATCGGGCACACATATTTGACTATATCTCCTAGGTAGCCTCACTCTCGAGCCTACGACTCCACTGGACCTTTAGTGATGCAATCTCTTTAGTTCTCAACTTCCTTAACTGCTTGTCCGAATGGATACTGGCTACTCCTCATACGTCAAATAAGAACTCAACTCAACTGAATCCATAGAAATCACATGAGACTCATCTAGAATGTAACACCACAATATCGAAACGTAGAATACCAGATAGAGTAAAGACAAGTTGGGTGGCAAGGCAAGTGTATAAACTATCTCTCCCACTCTATCAAGAATTCAAAAGGACCAATCAACCTCAGATTGATCTTGCCTTTCTTCCTGAATCTCATCACACCCTTCAAAGGTGAGACATTCACCCAAACCATGTCCCAAACATGAACTCCAAAGGTCAAACCTTCTTATCAACAGCGACTCTGGGCTGTCACCAATCTACTTTGAATCAATCGTACCCACTTAAGATCATCTCTCAACATATCAACACCCATACTCACCTCTGCTATTTTGTGAGACAAACCTATGGGCGACCTATATCTCCAGCCATACAAAGACTCAAAACGAGCCATATGAATATTGGAATGATAATTGTTGTTGTATGCAAACTCTACTAAGGCCAAATACTGGTCCCATATAGCCCTAAAATCTATAACATAGGCTCAGAGCATATCCTTTTAATACTTGAATAGTCCTATCAGACTAGCTATTGATATGTGGGTGAAAATCCATACTCAAATCCAAATGAGTCCCAAACTATGATGTAAAGCCCTCCAAAAGTGTGATGTAAACAACGAGCCTCGATCTGACACAACGGACATGGGCATCCTATGAAGTCTCACAATCTGATTGATATAAAGCTATGCCAACCTCTCAACTATATACTTTACCTTGACTAGAATGAAGCGGGCGAACTTAGTTAGACGGTCACCAATACCCACATAGAGACAAAACCCTTGATAGTAGGAGGTAAGCCCACAACTAAGTCCATGGAATTATGCTCCCACTTCTACTCGGATATGGGCATCTACTGAAGTTCTCCACTTGGCCTCAAGTTCTTACACTTGACCTACTAACATGTCCAACACTTGCATACAAATTCTGAAACATCTCTTTTCATACTAGGCCACCAATAATGTTGACTTGGATCATGGTACATCATTGCTGCCCTTGGGTGAATGGAATACCTAGCACAATGGGCCTCCTTAAGTATCAATCAGATCAAATCACTCACCTTAGTCACATAGATCTAATTACCAATCCTCAAAACACCATCAGAATCAACCACTGCTTCTCTAGCTTTACCTCTAAGCACTTTATCCGTAAGAATAAACATCTTCTCATCCTCAAACTGCCTCTCACGAATCTAATTTAACAAGGACAAGTGGGCCTTAATAGAAGTGAGCACTCCACCTTGCTTTAAAATTTGTAACCTCGCCAACCCACTGCTCAACCCAGAAAGCTGCTAAACCACCTATGCTGGAAGCCTTCCTACTCAATGCATAGCCCACCATATTGGCCTTCCCAGGGTGATAGGGAATAGTCAATTCATAATCTTTCAAAACCTCAATCCACATTCTTTGTCTCAAATTTACATCCCGCTGACTAAAGATATACTATAGGCTGCGATGGTAAAAAAAAAACTCACAATGGACTCCATATAGATAGTGACGTCATAACTTTAACACAAATACAACTATAGTCAACTCCAAATCATGAGTAGGATAGTTCTTCTCATGGTCCTTCAACTGTCTAGAGGTATAACCATTAACCTTCCTTTTTTGCATCAACACACCCTTAACCCCACTCCCGAGGCATGATAATAAATAGTGAAATCAACACCCTCCACCGACAATGTTAGAATAGGAGTTGTAGTGAACAATAACTTGAGATTTTGGAAGCTCTCTTCACACTCATCGAACCAATGAAATACAACATTCTTTTGGGTAAGCCTTATCAGTGGAGTTGCAATAGTGGAGAAACCTTGAACTAAACAATGATATTAACCAGCCAAGCCCATAAAATTGCGAATCTTTGTAGCTGAGGTTGGACTTTGAAATACCTCAATCTTCACCGAATCAACACAAATACCCTCCTTAGACACGACGTTCCCCAAAAATGTCACCAAACTCAACTAGAACTCACACTTTGAGAACTTTGCATACAACCTCTCGCCCCTAAGCCTCTGGAGTATAAGTTTCAAATGCCTCACATGGTCCTTCCTAATCTTAGAGTAGACCAAGATATCATCGATGAGCACGATCACGAATGAGTCCAGATACGGCCAGAACACTCCATTCATCTGCTCAATAAACATTACAAGGGCATTAGTCAAGCCAAAGGACATTACAAGTAACTAATAGTGACCAATACTTGTTCGAAAAGCTGTCTTTGTTATGTTTTATGGCTGAGTCCAAAGCTAATGATACCCAGATCTCGAGTTGATCTTAGAAAATAGGGTTGCTCCGTGAAGCTGTTCAAATAAGTCATCTATGCAGGGAGGTGGGTAGTTGTTCTTGATAGTCACCTTGTTCAACTATCTATAATCAATGCACATCCTTATGGATCGATCTTTCTTATTTACACAAGACTGAGGCATCCCATGGTGAAACACTAGGGCAAATAAAGCCCTTGCTCAACATATCTTGGAGCTACTCCTTTAACTCTTTCAATTCAGCTGGAGCCATCAGATAATGAGTGACAGAGATGGGTTTAGTTCCTAGCTCAAGGTCAATAGCAAAATCAATGTCCCAATCAGGAGGGACCACTGGTAGGTCAGGTCGAAAACAAATCCAGAAACTCATAGTCCACCAGAATAGACTATATAGAAGGTAACTCTGCCATTGTATCATAAATAAAAGCCAAATAAGACAAAAAACCCCCATCAATCAACTTTTGGTCCTGGATATAAGATATCATTTTACTAGGATAGGAACCCGTCGAATCTGTCCACTCAATCCTCGATCTACCCAGCAGGGCTAAGGTAACAGTCTTGGAATAACAGTCAAGAATTGTATGATACAGAGATAGCAATCCATACCCAAAATAATATCAAAATCTACCATATTCAGTATAATCAGATCTATCTAAGTCTCGTAGCCTGCCATAGTGACGAGGCAAGATTGGTACATCTGATCCACTACTAAACTCTCCTGCTGGGGTAGAAACATGAGCATACATAGACATGGAATCACAAGACAACTTAAACCCCAAGGAGAAATAAGCAAACACATGAGAATAAGTAGATCTAGGATCAAATATCACGGATGAAGGGTGACGGCAAACCAAAACAATACCTATGATCACAGTATCGGAGGCCTTGACCTTGGTTCTACCTACAAAGGCGTAGCAATGGGCACCTTGACCTGCACTAGCAGATGCTGATCCTCTACAACCTGAAGGAGGTAGAAGTATCACCTGCTCCCCTACCAATGGTACATCTACCTGTCAGTCTGACCTTTACCCCGACCCCTAGTCTGTGGGGTCGAACCTCTAGCTGGTTGTGTTGAATCCTAAATAAGTGCTGCAGATATGAATGGTGGGGCTTAGTATGAGTCTTTCTAGGGCACTGGTGAATCATGTAATAAGGAGATCCACACCAAAAGCAGGATCTAGGGATGGACCACTACTGTGAAGGAGCAGGAGAGATGCTGTAACCCCCCTGCAGTCCGTAGGCCTCTATTGAGAACTAGATGAACGCTGCCCTGAACTATAGGAATCACCAAGGCCTCGTCCTCCCTCTAAAGCTTGCAAGGCTTCATGAACCCTATGATGCTGAAAAGAACTACCTCCTCTGACCATATATCTGCTCTCTAATAAGGCACCTGAGTACTGTCTTAGAGTGTGGAACATTTTAGGTTCCCCAAATTCCTCCCTCTACATCAAACTCCACCTCTTAAAAAATAACTGTAATATGGCTACATCTTTGGCCACCTAAAATATCAAATGTCTGATAGGATAAATCAACCCTCTCACAAAATTGTGAACCTTCTCCTCTTCTATCAGAAGTATAGTTGTAGCATGATGGGCTAACTAGCAAAACCCGATATCATACTCTGAAATAGTTATAGTGCCCCACCTTAAACTATGAAACCTCAATCGGCTCTCCTCACAAACATTCCAAGGAAAACGATCATATAGTGCATCAAAAAATGTCTCCCAAGTCATTTGAGGAGATCCAGCTAGAAAGGATCCTCTGTAAACCCTCCACCACTCCCTGACTAGCCCACAGATCTGGAGGATGACATATATCACTCCATGTGTCTCTACTAGTCCCACGGTATCCAGTAGCTCTTTACAAGTAGTTACGAAATCATGATCATCCTTAATCTCTCCACTTTGAAGATGAGGTGGGTCCATCTTTCGGAATCTCTCATATCTCCGCTGCTCATTATTAGTAAAGGTAGCAACTATTAGAATCTCACCAATCAAAGATGCTAGTGGCTTCTTATCCTAAACTTGGGCCTAGGGGGCCTGCTACTGATCTTGAGACTGCAACTTTATTCGAGTCCATGAAATGCCAGGAGTGTCAATTGGGCTATCTACCTGCCTCAAAGTCTCCAACACACACAAAACTCTCAAAAGTGTATTCTGTAGTAAGCGTTCTGCAACAAACTAATCCAGAGCCTACTCCCGTCTAGGCTCCATAGCTGGCTCAGGGGATAAACCTCACTCGAAGTCCCTTGCCGGTGCGGCTCCTCAGCCCCGTACTCTAGCTCGACCTCGGGTACGACCCCTACCCCTAGCTAAGGTCTCAACAACAACACTAGTTGCAGCCTCCCCTTGACCTGTAACAGTAGTAGCTCTGGTCCTCACCATATGTCAAAAGGACATGTGAACACTCAACATTTATACAAAACCCACAAAAGAATTGATTAGAATGAAATAAAAGAGAGTTTCCTAACAGTCTTCATAGCCTCTCAAGGATAAGCAACAGACATCGCTGCAATGATCCTCAAGACTCTACTAGACTGGGCTTGTACACATGTGAGTCCTATGAACCTGGGCTCCAATACCAAATTGTCACGATCGAAAAGTGGGGTGTAATGGCACTCGCTTAACCTACCAAGGCAAGTCATCCGAAAACCTAAAAAACTTAACAATAAAGATAAAAGCAAAAGATAACAATCTAAATAGATAGTTAAGCAGAAGAAAACAAACTACAACTATCTCGAGGACTGCTGTCACATGTACAAACCTCTATATATAGACTACTCAAATGAAATAAAATGCATAATGTCTAGACCACAAATGAAACAAGAACATAAAATAGAATCCTCAAGGCCTGCTGGAGAGATAAGAAGCTATGCCACTAGATGTTTGAAAGCTCAAATCCAACAAAGAGGAAGTCTGACAAGAAAGAAAGGGTTAACAACCAACAAAAAAGTAGCAAAGGAGTGAGCACTAAACATGGGGTACTCATCAAATGGAACTAACCTGAGGTAAAGAGATGGAGAACACAAGAAACTCCTTAAATCCCATCACAATCCGTTGGACCATAGCCGTGGACTCCGAAAAAGTCCCAGCACAATATAATATATGAATCACTGTAATATAGATATACTCATCTTTTAGCATAGTATCTTATCACACAAGTATATAGGTAGCTCCAACACTTACAGCAAGATCAAGGATACAATAAGTACACTATCTCATAAATAATATACAACTATATCAATCAAATATAATATGAAATTGAGTGGATGCCATGAGATGTACACAATGCAATGCAATGTCAAATGATTATGATGCATGTCTAACCTACAATACACATCTGCTTATCATATGTATGCCTCAGATCGAAACCCATGAGGGTCTCACACCATATATCCATGATCACCACCGGCAAGGACCTCGGTTAATGATCACCCATCCAAGAAAGACCTCGGACCCATCCGAAAATGACCTCGGACTGCTGGCATATTACCTCAGCTCGACTGGTAGAGACCTCGACCACCAGCCCACATATTTCCTCGCTCAAATCTCGGTCATAGCCATCACAAGTGTCAAGCATAAATAATAAATGCAGTGTGTATGATCACTGTAACATCATAGTAAAATCAATCAAAATGATCTCATTATCTCGAAGCCCTCTGTATCTCAATATCATCAGTATCTCAATATCAGCGGTACCGGATTATTAATAATATCTCAATATCAATAGTGTTTCATTATCAACAATATCTCAATATCATTATATCACAATATAAGCACCATCTCATTAACAACACTAAATGAATCACAAGGTTACATAGATTACAAATTCACAAATAAATTGTAACTCAATCTATTTTCATATAATTAATTATATAATACGAGAATTCACTATCAAGTCTAGAATGGAACATATTTACCCCAAATACTCAATTCAATTTACATAGGAGCATACAAGATTTATTCATACTTAACAAAAGGTTAGAAGTTCACTTTCCTCAATAAAAGTCTCAAAATCAAGAAGGAATCGCCACTGTCCCTCTCCTACAATACTCCAAATCACCACAAAATATTCAAAATATAGCACCACAATCACATAACGAATCTAATGACACTAAAATTAATTATTTCAGAGAAAAAGGGTAATATTGTCAAAACTCATATGCTGAAAAAAGCTAAAAATTTATAGATGAAGATGTTTCACTCGTAACAAAAAATCCAACGGTGCAATATGTTTCAAAAATGGAGTTAAGATGAGTGAGATTGGTGATTCACATTTAGAAAATTCAATTCCAAAAATTCTCAATTTCCACCACTAAATCCCCCAAATCAGAAGTTAAAAACACAAATTAATCAATAAAAAATAATAGAAATAAGTTAGAAAATAGTATCAATCACTTTGCCTTAATAACCCATGAATTCTCCCTTAGCAACGAAGTTTGAAATGTCAAAAATGATGAAAAGGGTTTAAATCATGCCTGTTAAAAGGAGACACTATTCAGGCACATTTAATGCTCTGCAAATGCGGAGCTAGAGGGGCATAACCCTCCGCGGATGTGGCAAACACCCCGTGGACATGGAGGTCTGGTTGCTAGGCATCAGCGAACACATTCCAAGAGGTGCGGACGCGGAGTATTGGTGCCAGATGCACCAAAAACAGCAATGCACCAGGAGTCCTCGGCCTTTCAAAAATAAGAACTAAAATCTTTGGAATTAGTTCAGAATCCCGTGAACACAAATTAAACGTAGAAACCTACTGGAAACAACAATCTGGACTCAATGGAACATCAGAATTCGAATTCAAAACCTCTATATCCCCAAACTTGAGAAAGGATCATTTAAACTAATTTCGGAGCTAAAAACTCAAAATATTCACATAACTTCTAAAAATTACAACGAGCGAATTTCTTGCGTTAGTTTCACCATCCGAACCACTGGAACTGACAGAATTTTGATACAAACTCCCAAACCCTAAATGTTGACCAAAGTCAAATCTATGATGTAAAATAAACTAAAAATATAACTTTGAGCCTAAAATCTCTATTTCAACTCAAAATTCAGTTCTGCAAGTTCTCTATCATGACCCAAACCTAGGGCCTTGACGTGACATGGCGCAAAGGGAACCCAAAGGGACCCCAAGCAAGCCTCTTAGAACATCATTACACATCCTTGATTGCGAAAACAATAAAACAAGCTTCAAGAGATAACAAATTGGGACAACCAGGGCTAAGGGAACACTTTCATTTCACAACAACAAGAGTCAAAAGCGTGTAAAAGATCATAACATTACACATGACATGTATAACAAAACCTGTACGACATAGATAAAAGCAAAGGCAAAAACAAGCTATCGGACTCACCCTCATACTCAACAAATACATAAAAGAAGATAGTCTTGAAACAAAGTATGAGATCATAAACATCATCCCCAAAATGGAAGACTCACCAAAGAGCTTAAGAGAGATTGAACTAGCCACGTGAAAGAGGATGATCAAGTGGGGATCTGGTTTCTACATGGTAAGATCATGTAGGCATAAAGTATGCGTTAGTATATTTGAATGTACTAAGTATGTAGGATTCAATGCTAGCAAAGGATATATAATATAATCGAGATGCATAATTATAAGAAAAGATAGGTATAACCTCAATATGATATGTATGACCAATGCTTAAGGTAAAACATGCTTCTAAATTATGATCAAGGAATGTAAGCTCAATATGGAATCCATACTCAACCTCTTTTTAACAACTTTCATGAAATGGGCTAAATGACCCCCACTCGCCTTATAGTATAACCTTTTTGGAGAGTATTACCAACAACCCTACCGTACTATATATTCTTTTTGATAGGAAGTATCATACATCTTCTACTTTATGATATAATCTTTTGGGTATGAGCCGTGATTCATTCTACCTTATGGAATGGCCTTTTTGATAAAATGTACACACCTTACGATATGATCTTTTCAATGGAAACCATTGGTCATTCTACCTTATGGCATGGACTTTTGGTAGGATGTTCATACCTTATGATATGATCTTTTCGGTAGGAACCATTAGTCATTCTACCTTACAGCATGGCTTTTTCGATAGGATGTGTATACCTTACGATATGATTTTTTCGGTAGGGATCATTAGTCGTTCTACCTTATGGTATGGACTTTTCGGTAGGAATCATAGATTTGATGACCCAAGCTTAGGGCCTAGTTATGACCAGTGAATGGGGAACCCAAAGGAACCCCAAACAAGCCTCATAGCTTATCATTATACATCCTTGATCGCAGAAGCACAGAAATAGATATAAGCAAGGGAATTGGGACTAATGGTAAACCTTCATATCATAACATCAAGAAACAAGAGAGTCAAGATTCATAACTTAGATACGTATCATGTCCAACAACACGTCTACTACATAGATAAGAGCGGGGGGCCACGACAAGCAATCGAGTTCGCCCTCATAGTCAATACATAACCAAAAGAAAGCTTAGCAAGAGTTCATAAGTAATATCCCTGAAGTGAAGGACTCACGAACAAGCTTGTAGAACAACCAAACTAGCCACGTAGAGGAGGAGGATAATTAAGCGGTGCACCGGTTCCTACATGGTGATATCATGTAGGCATATAGTATGCGTTAGTACATTTGAATGTACTAAGTATGTAGGATGCAATGTGACAACTGATAAGTTCATAATCGAAATGCATAAGCATAGGTAACAATTAGCATATAGCAATATGACATGTATGAATGATGCTTGAAGTAAGATCATGCCTATATAGAACATAATACGAGTGTAAGGAGTGACCATTGTAGTGCAAGCCAAGGCCTACCACCCCCTTGGATAGGCTTATGAGGCACAAATCCCTTTATGAGGTTAATGGAGTACAAACCCCCCAACAAGGTTGATGGAGTACAAACCTCACAACGGGTTGATGAAGTACAAACCCCCAACAGGTTGATGGGTACAAACCCCCACAAGGTTGATGGGTACAAACCCCCAACAAGGTTACCCGGGCTTACCACCCCATGAATTAGGCGATTGAGATACTAACCTCTCAACAAGGTTACCTGGGCCTACAAACCCCCAAGCTAGGCTTGGTCATCCCTAACATTATAGAGATAATATCGTAAATATTACCTCGTTTCATCATCATATACATACATTTCCTTTCATCATCATTCCATCAACATTTCATCATTATCTCATCATCACTCCATCATCATATAGTTATTCATCTCATAATACATGCATAGGACCTTCAATTCCTCAAGAAATCATAACCAGACAGTTTATCAAACACTTAGAGGGTGTATAGTACTAGTGTAAAACCATGTCAAGAGTGAACTCATGCTAGGAAATTTAATGTAGAACCTTCAATAAATACTTAGTAACACCCTCAAGCAATATACATCAAAACCCTTCCTCAAATTTTAAAATAGGTCTTAGATTCATAACTCAGAACAAGGTAAAATAGTCACACTTTCACGAAGTTTTATCATTGTGCACAGTGAATTTCATAATATACAAGACCCATTGTAAATCAACCTTAAATCATATAATTTGAAGTAAAAGGATGGGCATCATGGGTGAAAGGAACCCATGAAAGAAACTCACATACCTTAACTTTAGAGATGAACTTGATAAAGATTGGAGATGGAGACTTGAAGTTTGAGTGCAATCCTTAAGATTTGGAAAGGGTTCTTGAGACTTGTATTTAGGGAGTGAAATATTCGCTAAGTGTTTAAGTGAGTATTGGGGAATGTTTAGAATGATATGTGCGTGAAATATGGCTAAGTATAGGTATATTCATGTTTGGGAACACTTAGGCCCAAGACTTAAAAGCCTTGGACCGCAAGAAAAATAAGTAGGCAGAATTTACATAGGTTCGCATTTGGTCTGTGATGTGGACCTAACGCGTAGGCTAAATTTACACATGCCTGCTATGGAGGCGCGTCGTGATGCCATCATAGACAGACATTAGATAAGCAAAATTACGAAAAGTGAATTTGCTAATCATTTTCTCTTAAATAAGGTTTAGACCCATTTTCCACTCAAAATGACCCCCTGATCGAGAATATAAAGTCAGATTTTTGATATCGCACACGAATTTTGAGATGTATAGAAATTACGATTCCTAGCTCTTTTAGGCACATTTTCGGGCACTTTTTGGGGTCATTACAATATCTCCCCCTCGGAAACATTTGTCCCTGAATGTCAAAGAGACGTATATGAGAGACATAAAAATGACAATTTCAGCCCACATTGAGATGCAACAATGCACTTACACATCATTTCAAAAATCTCATCATAAGTGTAAAATCATCATGAACTTGTCAATTTAAACATGAGCATATGCAACGACATGAGGGCTACACTTAAGACTTGTGATCAGATAAAAGACTTAGATCAATACCTTAGACTTGAGTGGAATGAAAAAGGTAAGGATATCTCTTTTACATGTCTGCTTCAGCCTCCTAATTAGCATTCTTAACTTGTTGATTCCTCCAAAGGACCTTAACAGATGTCACCTCTTTGTTTCTCAATCTCTTAGCTTGCTTATCCAAAATCTAAACTAGTACCTCTTCATATCTAAAATTATCCTCAACAACACCCACAACATCAAGAGGCATAATGGCATTCAGATCACCTACACATTTCCTCAACATGGACACATGGAACACCGGATGAACCAATCCCATCTCACTAGGCAACTCAACTCATAAGCTACTTTGCCCACCTTCCTCATGACCTCAAAAGGACTAACATATCTTCAGCTCAACTTGCCCTTTTTACATAAACAAATCACACCATTCATGGGTGAAACCTTTAGGTAGATCCAATCACCAACTTTGAATTCAATGTCGCTTCTTCTCACATCGGCATAGGAATTTTGACGACTTTGGGCCTTCTTCAACCTTTCCACAATTATCCTAATCTTCTTAAGAACCTCCATCACTAGATTATGTCCTAATAAAGCTTCCTCACCAACCTCAACCCAACCAACCAGTGATCTACAACGTCTCCCATAGAGAGCCTCAAACGGAGCCATACCAATGCTAGAATGATAGTTATTGTTATAGGCAAACTAAATCAATGGAAGATGATCATCCCAACTACCTTTAAACTCCAACACACATACTCTAAGCACATTGTCAAGGGTTTGGATGGTCCTCTCGGCTTGGCCATCCTTTTGAGTGTGGAAGGCCGTAGAAAGTTTAACTCAAGTACCAAGACCACTTTGGAAAGATCTCCAAAAATGTGAAGTAAAATGAGTCCCATGATCCAATATGATCGATAAAGGAACCCCATGTAACCTTACCAAGTCATGAATAAACAACTTTGCATAATCTTCAGCCTCAAATGTGTTCTTAACCGGCAGAAAGTGAGCCGATTTCTTCATCCTATAAACCACAACCCAAATGGAATCAAAACCCTTTCTAGTTTTAGGCAACCCAACCACCAAATCCATATTAATCACTTCCCACTTCCAAGTTGGAATCTCTATGTCTTGGGTTAGGTGACCCGGTCTTTGATGTTTGGCTTTGACTTGTTGACAACTATGACAACCATAAATGAATTTGTCAATGTCCCTTTTCATGCCTCCCCACCAATACACCTCTCTCAAATCTCTATACATTTTGGTGGAACTCAGGTTGATATAATAAGAAGAGTTATGGGCCTCATCAAGGATCATTTCTATCAAGCCATCAACACATGGTACACACAACCTACCTTGGTATCTAAGCATACCATCTCCCCTTTGGGAGAAAACCTCCACCTTGCCCTCTTTCACCAAGGCCTTCAACTCTAACAAGGAGGGATCAAGATCCTTGTTTTGCTATGCCTCATCAACTAAGGAAGATCTAGAACCATCCACAACAATAACATTATCATTACCAACCTCTTCCAACGTAACCCCAAATCTAACCAATCGATGCACCTCCCTAGCCATCTCCTAATCATCACCATTAACATGAGCTAGGCTACCCATAGACACTCTACTCAAGGCATCTGCCACTACATTAGCTTTACCAGAATGATAAAGCGCACTCACATCATAGTTCTTAAGAAGTTCTAGCCTCCTTCTTTGTCCCCAGTTGAGATCTTTTTGAGTGAACACATATCGGAGGCTCTTATGATCGATGAACACGTCAACATGCACATAGTACAAATAATACTGCAAAAATTTCAAAGAAAACACCACGGCGACCAATTCAAGATCATGAGTAGGATAGTTCTTTTCATGCACTTTGAGTTGCCTAGAAGCATAGACTATCACCTTACCATTTTTCATTAGCACACAACCCAAACAGACTCTAGAAGCATCACAATACACAACAAATCCCTTAAGCCCATCTAGTAGTAACAATATAGGGGCAGACAAAAGCTTATCTTTCAAGGTCTGGAAGTTCTCTCACATTCATCGTTCCGTACAAACTTGGCCTTCTTTTGAGTCAATTTTGTCATAGGAGAAGCAATTAAAGAGAACCCATTTACAAACTTTCAATATTAACCCGCTAGGCCCAAGAAACTATTAATGTCCGATGGGGTCAATGGTTTAGGCCAATTTCTAATCACATCGGTTATTTTGGGATACTTCTTTACTCCATCCTCCGACACTACAATCCCAGATAAAGCAACCTTCTTCAACAAAAGTTCACACTTAGCATATAATTTCTCGTCCGTCAACCTTAACATAACCCTCAAATGAGACCTATGCACCTCCACGCTACAAGAATTGGTCAAAATATCATCAATAAAGACCATAATAAAGGAATCAAGGTAGGGTTTAAAGACCCTATTCATTAGGTCCATGAAGATGGCCGATGCATTGGTCAACCCAAAAGACATTACAACAAACTCATAATGTCCATATGTAGTCAAAAGGCCATCTTGGGAATATCACACTCCCTTACCTTCACTTGATGATACCTGGATCGAAGATCAATCTTAGACAAATGGCTAGCCCCTTGTAATTGGTCAAACAAATCATCAATCCTTTGTAGAGGGTACCTATTCTAGATGGTTACCTTATTGAGTTGCCGGTAGTCAATACACATTCTAAGTAACCCATCCTTCTTTTTTACAAACAAGACCGGTGCACCCCAAGGAGATTGGCTAGGCCTAATGAGCCCTTTCTCCAACAATTCCCTTAATTGTTCCTTCAACTCCTTTAACTCTGTTGGGGTTATACGGTAAGGGGGAATAGAAATGGGTTGAGTATCGAGGAGGTCTATACTAAAGTCTATTTTCCTTTCGGGAGGAATACCGGGATGGTCATTTTGGAAGACATCAAGAAATCATTTACAATTGGAACCAACTCTATGGAAAGGACTTTAGACTCCACATCGTGACTCTTCCACTCAAGGACGGATTCGTTTGGAAATTGAAATTTGAGTCTACGGATTCTACAATCAATAGAAGCATAGTAGGCATGCAACCAATCCATCCTAAGAATGAATCAAAATCAACCATGTCCAACTCAACAAGATTAAAAGGTAACACTTTATGTAAGATGCAAATAAGACAACTTCTATAAACTTTTCTAGGAACAGTGGATGCATCAATAGGAGTAGACACCTCATATGACTCATGCAACAACTCGGGGTCAAGATGGAACTTTTTGGCAACAAAGGAGGCAATAAAAGAAAGAGTGGCACCCGATCAATCAATGCATATACATCAAAGTCAAAGATTTTCAACATACTGGTAACAACAATAGGGACTTCGTGAACCCCTTGCCTCCCATGAAAACCATAAAAGCAGTTGTTCCTAGGGACACCATCTTGCTGGCCACCTCTCCCAAAAGGACTACATTAGCACCTTGGGAACAAATTTCCTTACCCTTTTTGCAATTTAAAGGGCAATCTATTGCCTTGTGTCCCATTTCTCCACAACCATAGCAAGCATTGGTATCCCTCAAGCATGGGCGACCATGACCCTTACCATACTTTGGACACACATCAATAGAAGCCACACCCCTACCACCTTGGGCCCTCAGAAAATTATTTTCAACCCTCCTTGTAAATGGATGAGAAGACCCTTGGCCTCGTTGGAATCGGCCACTCTTCTGGAACTTATCCTAAAAATGGGCCCTCTTAGTCTCATGACCCCTTCTCTTCATCAGTTTCTCCTCTTCCATTTGTTTGGCATAGGTCATCAAACATGACAAGTCCATGTAACTAATCAACATGGCAGACCAGCATTCTTCACTAACAAAGTCGGAGACACCCATAATAAATTTGATCATTCTCGACCATGGTTCGCCAATCAAGTGAGGAGCAAACTTTGAAAGTTGGGTGAACTTGAAGGCATACTCCCTCACACTCATGGACCCTTGTCTAAAATTCATAAATTCCACCAACATAGATTTCCTAAGTTCAAGGGGATAAGAACCGATTAACGAAGCCACCTTGAACTCCTCCCAGAGCACCACATAGTTGACTCCCTTTTCCTTCTACCATTGGTTGTACCATATTTGTGCTATCCCTTTGAGTTAGTATGCTGTCAATCCCACCTTATCCTATGGCCTCACATCTATAATAAACAAAATCTTGTAAACCTCGTCAATAAATTCTTGAGGATCCTCAGTCACCTTTGACCCGTAAATTTTAGGGGATTCATGCTCATGAAGTCTCGCACCCGAGAGGCCAGTATAGGAGCGTGAGGGGCTTGGGCCCCTTGATTGGCTTGATTGGCCACTACTTGTGCAAGCAAGATAAGAGCATCCCTAAGCTCTACATTGGCCGATTTCTCCTCGGGTATGCGGGCTTGTCTTCTTCTCATGTTAGATATGATCTAGCATAGCAAAGAATAACGTTAGGGGAGGAAGTCTTACTTTAACTCTATAACACAACTTAGAACATGAAGAAGGGATACAATTTCTAGAACATCTCATAGCCTCCTATTCATAGTTGTGGTGCACAACACAACATGAACGAGACTCTAATCGTCATGGTGTGTTGGACTCCAAGGATCTAAGAACCTAGTGCTTTGATACCATCTTTGTTACGACCCAAGCTTAGGGCCTAGTCGTGACCGGCGAATGGGGAACCTGAAGGAACCCCAACCAAGCCTCATAGTTTATCATTACACATCTTTGATGATGCAAGCAATTAAATGACATTGAGAAATAGACATAAGCAAGGGAATGGGGACTAAGGGTAAACCTTCATATCATAACATCAAGAAACAAGAGAATCAAGATTCATAACTTAGATATGTATCATATCCAACAATACCTCTACTACATAGATAAGAGCGAGGGTGCCACGAAAAGCAACCAGGCTCACCCATATAGTCAATACATAAAAAAAAAGAAAGATAGTCTTAATGCATACTAAGAGTTCATAAGTAACGTCCCCAAAGTAGAGGACTCACCAATAAGCTTGTAGAACAACTGACCTAGCCACGTGGAGGAGGAGGATGATCAAGCGGTGCACCGATTCCTACATGGTGATGTCATATAGGCATAGAGTATGCATTAGTACATTTGAATTTACTAAGTACATAGGATGCAATGCGACAATTGATAACATCATAATCAAAATGCATAAACATATACAACGATTAGCATATAGCAATATGACATGTATGACTGATGGTTGAAGTAAAATCATGCTTATATAGAACATAATACGAGTGTAAGAAGTGACCATTGTAGTGTAAGCCAACGCCTACCACCCTCTTCGATAGGCACATTAGGTACAAACCCCTTCATGATTTTGATGGAGTACAAACCCCCCAACAAGGTTGAATGAAGTACAAACCCCCCAATGGGTTGATGGGTACAAACGTGCAACAAGGTTACCTGGGCTTACCACCCTCTGAATTAGGCGATTGAGATACTAACCCGTCAACAAGGTTACCTAGGCCGACAACCCACTGAGCTAGGCTTGGTCATCCCCAGCACTATAGAGATAATATTATATATATATCCACTCCTTTTATCATCATATACATATATTCCCTTTCATCATCATTCCGTCAACATTTCATCATCATTTCATCATCATCTCATCATCACTCCATTATCATATAGTTATTCATCTCATAACACATGCATAGGACCTTCAATTACTCAAGAAATCATAACCAGACATTTTATCAAACACTTAGAGGGTGTAGTGTTAGTGTAAAACTATGCAATTCAAGAGTGAAATCATACTAGGAAATTCAATTTAAAACCTTTAATAAATACTTGGTAAATCCCTTAAGCAATATATATCAACATCCTTCCTCAAATCTTACACTAGATCTTAGATTCATGACTCAAAACATGGTAAAATAGTCATACTTTCATGAAGTTTTATCATATTGTGCAGTGAATTTTATAATATGCTAGACCCATTTGTAAATCAACATTAAATCATGCAATTTGTAGTAAAAGGAAGCTTGGGCATCATGGGTGAAAAGAACCCGTGAAAGAAACCCACATACCTTAGCTTTAGAGATGAACTTGATGATGATTAGAGATGGAGACTTAAAGCTTGAGTTTTATCCTTAAGATTTATAAAGGATTTTTGAGACTTGAATTTAGGAGGTGAAATATTGGCGAAGTGTTTGAGTGAGTATTGGGGAATGGTTAGAATGATATTTGGGTGAAAAATGGCTAAGTATAGGTATATTCACATTTGGGGACACTTAGTCCAAGACTTAGAAGCCTTGGACTGTAAGAAAAATAACTGGGTAGAATTTACACAAGCCCGTAATGCGGACTTGTTGCATAGGATGAATTTACACATGTCCGCGATGGAGGCGCGTCGTGGTGCCATCGCGAACAGACACTGGATAAGAAAAATTGCAAAAGTAAAATTGCTAATCGTTTGCTCTTAAATTGGGGTTAGACCCATAGGTACTTTTTCATAAAAATAACTCATATAAACATTCTCATCACCATCATAAAGTAATTCAATTTATATGTCATGCTTTAGACCTTCCACATCGAAAGAACCCATAACTGGACATTTTATCAAACATTTGGCGGGTGTATAATGCTAGCGTAAAACTATGCAATTTAAGAGTGTTATCATTCTAGAAAATTCAATGTAAAAGCATCAATAGATACTTAGTAGCACCCTCAAGCAATGTACATCAAAATCCTTCATCAAATCTCATCAAATCTCACAATAAATCTTAGATTTATAGCTCAAAACATAGTAAAACAGTCACAATTTCATAAAATCCAACATAGTGTGCAGTTAAATTCATCATAAGTAAGACCCATGAGTAAATCAACTTTAAATCATGCAATTTAGGGTAAGAGGAAGCTTGGGCATCATGGACGAATGGAATCGATGAAAGAAACCCACCTACCTTAGCTCTCGGAGAATCCTTGAAGAAGATTGGAGATGGAGACTTGAAGCTTGAGTGAAATTCTTATATCCAAACTGAGTTTTAGGACTTAAAATTTGGAGAAGAAATATTTTCTAAGTGTTTGGGAGAGTATTTGGGAATGTCTTGGGCGATATGAGGGTGAAATAAGGCTAAGTATAGGTATTTTCACGTATGAAAAGGCTTGGGCCCAAGACCCAAAAGCCTTGGACCAGACAGGGAAAAACTGTGCAAAATTTACGCAAATGCCCATAGTTTTTTGCAGTATTCAAAAATCGAAATCATGAATCATTCACTCTACAATTGGGGTTAGACCCATTTACCACTCAATTTGATCCCCTGAACAAGAATATGAAATTGGATTTTCAATATCACGTACAGATTTTGAGATATGTGGAAATTAAGATTCTGGGCACTTCCGAGGCACATTTTCGTGCACTTTTTGGGGTTGTTTCATTCTTCTAGACTAGATTCTGTATTTTGGAGCTAATGTAATTGATAAAATTGAACTCCAATACACCAAATTTGAAATGACTCTAAAACTCAAAATTTCCAACTTAAAACCTTTTAAAACTCTTTCTTGTGCAAAACATCCATTTTTTACATTATTTTCAAAATTTGAATTTTGGACTCATCCATAAATGACCCAAGAGAATTTTTGAAAAGGAAAAAATTGTAATTTGGTCAAAGTACTATAAATGACATTTGAGATCATTACAATAATGTGTTTTAAAGTCGTGCAGGCCTAGGCCCAAAGAGACCAATATCACTAGTGAGGTGGGATCTTATTGATGGTATCAAAGTTGCTCCTGTGTCAGCCTTGTTGATGTGGACCAAAGTTCAACTAAGTTTAGGTAAATCCCAATAAGTTCATTTTTACAATGTTTTCCTCTTTCTTGCATAGTCCAACTTCAGACTTGCAAGATATCATAATTTTCCTTGGAAACATTCGTCCTCAAATGAGATAAAAGCTAGCTTGAGTAGAGTAGAGTGGATATCTAACAATCCAACAAGAATTGTATAATGTAATTTAAAAATTATTTTCATGAAATTTATCAAACTTGAAAATGAGCATCATTAAAAATCTATTTTATGGATACATGCACATGATAGGAGGAAGCAATTGTTGTGTAAACACAAATAACAAAGAGGAGGGTTTATAAATATTCTAGAGGACAAGCCATAGTTGGAAAAAATTTAAAATTGTGAAAAAGAGGAAGCTTGATAATCACATACTACAATGGTTTACAATTAAAATTCAAAAGTTTAAAATTTAACGTAACCTAACCTAACTTAAGAGCCTACTACATTGGTTTACAATTAAAATTCAGAACTTTAAAATTTAACCTAACCTAAAAAAAGTATAATTTGATTTAGAAGTCCAAATTTCTCATATGACTAAATTATTTTATTTTTTTATTTGTCAAATCAAGATGATGAAACTTACAGTTATTTTCTTTTCTTTATATGTATGAATTTGTTATCAAATTTGATCCCTACTTGCTAGTCATATAGAGTACTAATCTAAATAGGTTAAATATTTTTACTCGCTATTTTAGGTAACAATTTAGCATTAGAAACTTTCTTATAGTAATTTCAACACTTCTTAAATACCAAAAATTTATATAAATATGTTAAATTATGATAAGCAAATAGTAAAAGAAACTTAGTATACTCAATTAGCATACACACATGCACAAGGTAATTATTTCGCGCTTCGCGCGATCATGTGTAATCTAATTAAATTTATATATCTCTAAGACCCGGTAAAATTATCAAAATATCTCTAGAGCATAGATATTCACATAACACATCTTTCGAAACTCCAATGGAAAATTTGATGTCGGAAATGCAATCAACATGAAAAATTGAGTGGAAAAAAATGGTCTTGGTTGATTTTTAGCGCAACCTGATCAAAAGAAAAGTTTTTGATGCGAAAATGATTTTTCGCAAGAGTGTGTGACAGGTGTGTGATGTGAACCTATCATGGACTTACACTTAGACGTAATCTTGATATTTCTACGGGATTAGAAAACTCGATTGGAGAATTTTCAACCAAAAAAACCATCCAAAATCGCCAATTTCGTGTCGCGGACATGGTTCCTTGAACTGTAAATTTTTAGTTTTACATGAGGGGCATTCCAGACCTTTCCCAACCCCTTCTAAACTTAAAACATGGTAAAAATAGGTAATTTTGAGCATAAGAAGGGTTTTAACACCCATTCTTAAGTCTTTCTAAACTCCTAACGAAGATTAGATCTTAGGAGAATAGAGGAAGAGTTAGGGTTCAAAGGATCGAGGCTAACTTCTTGAGAAGTTTATATGTTTCTTGAATATTTTCTTGTAAATTATATATA
>JAABOM020102455.1:0-26019 GCA_011800125.2 Solanum clarkiae | reverse complement strand
ATTCCTCTTCACTTAGTTTGGGCCCAATTAGTCAAGTGGGTTGTGATGTACTTGGGCCCTTTTATTATTCATCTTGGGCTAAGTATTGTCCATTTATGATGGTAAAACACGGGCTAAAGTTACACTCTTAACACGAATTTTATTCATTATCGGACTTGAACAAATTCAAGTCAGGCCTCATCTCCGTTTAGCTAGAAAATTTAAGCTAAGCAAGTAGGTGACTCACCTGCTAGTATCCTAAGTCCTACAAAAACCTCACTTCTCTCACTTTATTTAGGGTCGTGATCTTCTCAATTTGACTTAAAATTTATTTACACTCGACCCTCTTTAGCGTTAGACATACATATTGCCCTCTAATTTGAGATTCCAAAACTTTTAAAAATTGGCACTAATTTGAAAAGCCATATCAAGTTTCATTTGCACAATACGAGTATTGTAATATATGGGGTGTTACAGTAGAGCTCACGAATATTCGTCAGAGAAAGGATGAACCAGTCATTGATTTCATAAAGCGATGGAGAAATGCGACTCTAAATCACAAAGATAGGCTCAGTGAAGCTTCTTTTATAAAAATGTGTATCCAAAGGATGCACTGGGTGCTTCTTTACATCTTACAAGGAATCAAGCCTAAGTCAATTGAAGGCTCTCGTGCCCACGATATGGAGTTAAGCATGTCTTCTGACGAAAAGGATAGGATGCTTGTTCGTGATCCTCGCAAAGGAAAAGATGAACAGGAGCCCAGGAAATGGAGAAAAATTGTGTCCAAGAACGATAACAAAGAATCCATGAATGTCAGTGGGGCTCCTGTGAAGTTTACTACGAAAGAAAATAAGAAGCAAAGTGTAAAGACAACTTTTCAAGAGCGTCCAAATCGAAAGTTGACCTTGAGGGAGATGCAAGAAAAAGAATACCCCTTTCTGGATTCTGATGTTCCTAAAATTTTGATGAATTGATTGAGCTAAAGCTCATTGAGTTGCCAGAGATGAAATGGCCCGATGAATATGGGAAGACTAATGACCCAAATTATTGCAAATATCATAGACTTATAGGTCACCCTCTTAAAAAATGTTTTATCTTCAAGGATAAAGTTATGAAATTGGCTAATGAAAAGAAAATTATCCTTGATGATGGAAAGGAGAGCTCTAATCAAATAACTATCATATTTGGCTCGCTTGACCTAATCCGAATATCTGCATCTGAAGAGGAAGGGTCGTTAGAGTGAGAACAGTCCCAAATTGATACAAATAGTGATGAAGGCTAGATTCTTATGACTAGGAGAAGACACAACAAGACTAGTCCATGGAAAGAATCATTTGAGAAACCGATCATACAAAGGGTAGAGAGGAGATCAAAGAAGCAAAAGTTAGTCAAACGTCCAAAGAGGTCAAAGGTAGTAGTACATCACTACCAAAAACATCGATGTCCAGTACTTTGGGGGAATTCCTGCCAAGTTGGTTCTGTATGAAGGCTACTCAAGATAATGTTGAGACATCATGTTTTAGTGCTGGCAAGGGAGAAGCTCTGAATGAAACTCCATCAAAGGTGTCTCTTGCTAACAAAGAAGAAACAACAAGTGATATCTCACCAAAGATGTCTCCTACGGACAAGGAAGGAGTGATGGGTGAAATATCATCGAGAGGATCCCACTCATCTTTCAAGAAGCTTATGGAACCTTTTTTCAAAAAGTACATATGTGTGATACAAATATCACATTTATAGACAGTAATCTTCTATTTGGTGAAACTCTACATAATCATCCTTTGAACATAGTGGGTCATGTACTAGAGAAGATGATCAACAAAATCTTGATAGATGAAGGGTATGGGGTTAACATTATGCCCATCCACATGATGAAAGATCTTGACATCACGACTAAAGAACTTAGCAAAAGTCATTTGTTGATACAAGGATTCAATCAACGGGGCAGAGGTCTATAGGCTCTATTAAGCTGAAAATTCATACGTATGATTTGCGATCAAGTGCATGGATGCATGTGATTAATGCAAAGACTTTGTATAACATATTACTTGGAAGGCCTTGGCTGCACGAGAACAAAATTGTCTAGTCTTCTTAGTATCAATGCTTGAAGTACCTCAAAAATGGAATTGAAAGGAAAATAGTTGCTGACAATAATCCTTTCACTAAAGTTGAGTCAAATTTTGCCGATGCAAAGTTCGATTTAAAGAGTTATTTTGTAAAAGGGGTAAACCTTGAGGGTGTCAAGTGGACCAAATATGATAAGCTTAAAGGCCAAGCAACTGATGTTTCCATTGAAAAGGGCAAAGTCGATATTGGGGAGCCTAGCACTTGTCCAAATAAGGCGAAGACCATGCCCTCGAAGGGAAAGCCAGCCTCTACACTTTGTTATGTCCCAAAAATGAAGAAAGAGAAGGGTTAATCATCCGGTACGAAAGGGGATATGTTAAGAGGGTTGACTTTTCATATCAAATGGATTGATGCAATAAACTTGTCTTCAGAGCTACTGGGAAGTTTTGTGGCTTGAAATTTGCTACAAAAAGTGTCACTTCCTACAAAATGTATAGAAGGTTTTGATCCAAATGTCTACAAGTTATTTGCAAAGGCTGGGTACAACCCTAATAAACCATCTAGGCTATGGAAACTCCTATCAAAAAGCACGACTAGGCAAGCACTGAAGTCTTAGGCTATAGCTAACCTCCACCAGTTCGCATCTCCATAAGAAGGGCAAGCAATAACTACATTACTGTAGAAGATGAGTGTGCTTCTTCTAATAAAAGGCCTTCTGTCTTTGATAGACTCGGATAACCTTCTAGGAGAACTTTCGTGTTAGAAAGGTTAGGCCCATTAAAAAAGAGAAATAAAAAGCATAGAAAAAGTTACCTAAAAGTAACGACACTTGCTCACTTATGATCCAAAAGGACTTAAAAAATTGTAATCCTTTCTAGGATGAAGCAATGGGTGGAACTTATAGTTTTCTATAAAGAGGTGCTAAAAGCGAAGGCTCACACTATGGTTTAAATCAAAGAGCATGAGAAGGATAGAGAAGGTGTAGGATCCTCACGTCATGTTACAACTCAGATTGAGAATGATTCCTCTTGTCAAATGAAGATTGATGAAGATCAGGTATGTATTGTTTTGTGCAACCATATATCTGTTAATGACAATGATCCACTGGAAGAGGATGATGCTAGAGAGGCCCCACTAGAATTTGAAGAAGGAATGAAGACAATAACAAATCCCCCAGAGGAAGTTAACCTTGGCACTAATGAAGATCCGAGGCCAACTTACTTAAGTGCTTTTCTAGAAGCTGATGAAGAAATGGCTTATATGAATATACTCAAATAATATAGGTATGTATTTGCTTGGAGCTATAAAGAAATGCTTAGCTTAAATCTCAAAGTTTCAATCCATCAATTGGCGGCCAAGTACGGCGCTCATCTTGTCAAGCAGGATCAAAGACATTTTTGGCCAAACTTGGTTCCATTGATTGAGAAAGAAGTTAACAAACTCATTGAGGCAGACTTCATTCGTGAAGTTGAATACCCTATGTGGATTTCAAGTCTCTTGAGGAAGAAGAATGTCCAAATTCCAGTTTATGTTGACTTCAGAGACCTCGATAATGCATGCTCTAAAGATAAGTTCTCTCTACCTATTCTGGAGCTAAATATTGATGCTATGACTTGTTATGAGGCAATGTTATTCATGAATGGTTCTTCTGGCTATAACCAAATTTGAATGTCACCGAAAGTTGAAGAACTCACAGCATTTCGCACACCTAAAGGTACTTATTGCTACAAGGCAATGCCTTTTGGTTTAAAAAATGATGGTATCACAAATCAAAGGGCTATGCGAAATATATTTGACGACTTACTCCACAAAAATGTCGAATATTATATTGATTACTTGGCAGTGAAGTCAAAAAGAAAGCATGACCATTTGAAAGATTTAAGAATAGTGTTTGAGCTGCTTCAAAGGATGAATCCATTAAAATATGCCTTTGGGGTCACTTGTGGAAAGTTTATTAGCTTCATTGTGCAACACCGGGGAATTGAGATTGATTAAGCCAAAGTTGATGTAATTTGGAAGATGCCTGAGCCTCAAAATATTCATAAGTTGAAAAGCCTCCAAGGAAGGTTAGCATACTTAAGGAGATTCATCTCGAATCTAGCTAGAAGATGCCAACCATTTGGTCACTCATGAAGAAAGGGGTCCCTTTAAAGTGGGATCAAATATGTAGCAAAGCCTTTGAAAGTATAAAGGTCTATCTGGTGAAACCTCCAGTTCTAGCGGCCCCTACACCTAGGAAGCCATTAATACTTTACATTGCATCATAAAAAAGGTCCCTGGGAACCTTACTAACTCAAGAAAATAGCAAAGTCAAAGAAAATTCCCTTTTTTTACTTGAGCAGGATGATGACACCAAATGAGCTAAATTATTCACCAATTGAGAAGTTGTGCTTAGTGCTAGTGTTTTCAATTCAAAAAATGAAGCGTTATTTTCAAGCGCACATCATCCATCTTATTTCCAGGGAAAATTCCATCAAATTTCTTATGTCGAAACCAGCCCTTAGTGATCGACTAGCAAGGTGGTACCTTCAGTACCAACAATTTGAGATTGTGTACATCCCTTAAAAGGCTATGAAAGGACAAGTATTAGCAGATTTTTAGGTAGACAATCCTATACCAGATGATTGAGAATTGACTTACGAGCTTCTTGATGAGGGTGTATTGGCCATCGAGATTCAACCTCCTTGGAAAATGTACTTTGATGGGGCTGCGCATCATGGAGGAGTTAGTGCAGGTGTAGTATTTATCACTTCACAAGGAGAAGTCTTACCATTCTCCTTCATATTAAAACAACATTTCTGAAATAATGTCACAGAGTACGAAGCGCTAATACTTAGACTCGAACTAGTCGTTGACATGAAGCAATTATAATTGCAAGTCTTTGGTGACTCTCAATTGGTAATCAAGCAAATTTTGGGAAGCTATGAGGTCAAAAAGCCTGAACTTCGTCCCTATCACTGTTATGACCAGAAGTTGATAGGATAGCTCGGAGATATGACTTTACAACACGTGCCAAGGAAGGAAAACAAAATAGTCGATGCCTTAGCTACTCTAGCCTCCACTTTAACTCTCCCAAAGCAGACATAAGTTACCGTCTGTCAAAAACGAGTTGTACCACAAATGAAGATAAATATGAAGCAAAGTGTCTCGTTGTGGTAACCAAGGTTGATAAAGATGATTGGCATCAAGCTATAGTTGACTACTTGTGTTACGAAATACTCCCAGAAGATACAAGAAGAAGGACCGACATTCAGCGTCGGGCACCTCATTTTCTCTACTATAAGGACATATTGTATAGGAGATCATTTAAGGGAATGCTCTTGTGGTATTTGGGGAAGGAAGAAGAGGCCAAGGACTTGCAAGAAGCACATCGGGAGTATGTGGGTCACATCATTCTGGACCAAAAATACACTTTTATATAAAAAGAATGGGGTATTATTGGCCAACTATGGTGAAAGATTGCTTAGACTATGCTCGAAGGTGCAAGGCTTGCCAATTCCTGCTAATTTCATACATCAACCACCTTTTTACACCAAACAATTGCATTGTGGTCATTTGATGCTTGGGGATTAGATGTTGTTGGACCACTGCCAAAGTCTTCTGGTGGGAACTTATACATCTTAGCTGCGACAGATTACTTCTCAAAATGGGCTGAAGTTTTAGCTCTTAAAGAAGTCAAAAGGAGAATGTTGCGAACTTCATTTGAGTGAACATTGTTTATCATTTTGGCATTCCACTATATATAATAACTGAAAATGGCAAGCCATTTGATAACAAGTTGATAAATAAGATTTATGATCTCTTTGGTTTTAAGCAGCGAAAATCTTCTATGTATATTGTTGTCATCAATGGTCTAGCTGAGGTATTCAACAAGACTTTGTGCAACTATTGAAGAAAGTTGTCTTTAAGTCCAAGAGAGATTGGCACAAAATAATGGAAGAAGCCTTGTGGAAATACAGGACAACATACCGTACACCAACTCAAGCAACCCCACACTCACTTGCTTTTAGAGTTGAGGTAGTCCTACCTCTTGAGCATCAAATACCTTCCTTGAGATTGGCTATCCAAGAAGGGCTCACTGAAAAAGAAAATGCCTGACTACATCTTGCTGAATTAGAAGCACTTGATGAAAAGAGATTGGAAACCCAACAAAACCTTGAATGTTATCAATCTCATTTTTCACGTGCTTTCAACAAAAAGGTTTTTCGAGGTGTTTTCAAGTTGGAGACAAAGTACTTGTAGTAAGGAGGACCATTATCACTTCACGCAAGTCCGGGGGCAAGTTTACCTAGAAATGGGATGGACCATACGTGGTACAAGAAGTATACTCAAATGATGCTTACAAGCTTGTCGATGCAGATGGAATAAGGATCAGTCCTATAAATGCAAAATTTATTAAGAGATATTATCCTAAAGGCAAATGATGCTTGTTGAAGTGCGAGTATAAAGCTGCATGACACTCCTAGACCATAAGAGTATAAACTACAGTACCATAAAAAATGTGTTCGCTAGGTTAAAAATCTCAAAAGAGGTGGCCTAGGCAAAAGTTAGGACAAAAAAAAACACCTACATTGTGACTTGATTCTCTTTACTGAGGTACGTAGATGCTTGGAATTATATTCTTGGTTCAGTTGCATGAGTGTTAAAAAACTATATGTCCCTTACTTGATTCTTCATAGGTGAAATTTTCATATTCCCTAAGTCTCCAAGCTAAAGTCTCCAAGGTCTACATGTTGGTTCCCAAACTAAGCAAGTGTGCAAGTGACGGTCCTTAAGTTCTCAAGTTTTGTGTTGATATTATTTAAATTTATCTATTTCATCAGTTAAAGCATTAAGCTGCATAAATTTGCCAAGGCGAATGCACAAACCTCAAAAGAGAAGGGATTTTTTACTATTTTCATTCTTAGTAGCGTTCCAAACGTGAATTAAGTTTGAGTTACTAAGGCTTAGCAAAATAAAACATATGGAGAAGTTCAAGTTGGAACTACAAATGCAAGATATGAGACAAAAAAACAATAGAGAATTTCCCTTGCTGTAAAACTGTCTAACATATCAATCTAAATCTTGAGAGAATAAAGAAAAGAAGTAAATAAATAAATGAAAGAAGCTTAATCTAAGCATAATTCGTAGTTGATCAAATCTTGACGACTAGCCTCTAAGTACTCTCTCCTATGCTCCAAGCGAGTCGAATCAGCGATCGTCAAGAAATCCATGTTTTCATAAGAAGACACTTTGTTCTTAGCAACTAATATCTTGGCTTGAACCTACTTAATATCCTTCCTGGCAGCACCTATAGCAAGCAGCCTCAAGTTCTTCTTGCTCCGCCTGTAGAGTTGCTAACTTTTTCTTGACCTTCTTTAGTGACTTCCTTTTAGAAGAAGCATGTTTTGTCTTCTTGCCCTCTTCTGCTCTAATTGAATCAAGACCCTCCATGGCCTTAGAAAGAAACTCCAACTTCTTGTCCTCATGCACCAAATACTTCAAGGATGAAAGATCCATAAGACGTGTCTCACTCATCTGTTGGAGAATCTCATAAATATCTTCTTGTAAGATGAAATTGAGTCTAGAGAAGTTCTTGAAAGTTTGTTACAAATCTCTTCCCAAAAGCTCAAGGTATACTTCTTTTTGTGAGTCTAAACAATGCTTTTTCCTTCAAAAATAGACTTAGCCCTATCTGGCTTTGAAAGAAGTGGAAGAGTATTACTCGAATCGAGGGTCAATCCTTTTAAAGTTTGATCATGAGAAGTGATTGCAATTCTCTGTTCTTGCTCAATAGCTAAAGTTGACTTTGCCTAAGGTTTCGATGTTGTGATGGACTCCACACTAATTTGCAGCCTCTCTTGTAGTAATTCTTTTGAATGCTCAACAGCATTCACCTACACAAAAGGGGAGGGAAAGAGTATTAGCAAATTAGTTAACTATAAGTTGTTCTTAAAATTCATTTTTTTAAAAAAAAAAATTAGTAGTCAAAGGGAAAACCTTGTCATCCCAAATGGCTAATGTTTTGGAGGACCATCAATGCCTTGCTCCTCTATAATCTCCAACTCAATAGCCTTGGGTGCAATTGGTTCATGTCTTTTCCTCTTCCAACATTGGTCCCTATTACTGCTTTTGCTAGTCTTTTGGGAGGCTTGCTTTGTAGATGGAAGAATTAAGGGGCATCTCTTTGCAGCCGTAGGAGCATGGGCTACTTCTTTCTTAGATCCCTTAGAGGATTTGAGCCTCTTGCTTTGAGGTTGTGGGGAAAGTGTGGCATTAGCTTTTAATATCTCCTCTCCGACGTCTTGACCTTTCTCTTCTAAAAGAAAGGTGAACTTTGGCCCATCCTTTTCTAACAAAGTATCCATATTATCCTCAAGAAACTTCCTATGTGATCTTTCCCACCAAGATAGGTATCGAGGCGAGTAAAGTCTCTTTGTAGAAGTAACTGAAGCAGGAAATGTCACTCTTGATGTGGTAGTACGCGAGATATAGATCCTTCAATACCGAAGCCCCTCCTCAAGAGATTCATAATGAATATCATGTTCTAGATATCTAGGAGTATCTTGATGGAATCTAAACTAATAACTAAATCAGTGGGGACTGTATGGCCTCATAAGGAAGGAGTCCCCCTTCCTCAAGGTAAATAATTAAAGTGAAGGCTCATAAACTAAGATGAATCTAACTCTGAATCTTTGCTATCATCAACATAATAAGTTGGGTGAGGCCTCGTAAGCATGGTCACTGTCCACACAAGGCTTTTACCTTGATGGACATGCTTTTGTACCTCATCTTTGTCAAAATATTTTGCAGCACCCTCACCATAAAATATTGTCATCCACAGGAGGGAAGGTCCACCAGTAAGAGGATAATGTGTCTTAAGAGAATGAGAAAGCCAACCATAAACATAATGGATGGGGAAAGAAACCTTAATATGATCAAATTATGAAGAATTTGAAATCTTGTTTAAGCCACGATAGATGTTCACTAAGACCTGGACTGCAAGGGTAACCCTTCGACCACTCGCCATCAAGCTTGTCATCTTAAAATTTTCAGGCTGAATAAGATTTCCCCTTCAGAGTGAAATACGAAGATGCATAACCAAATGATAAGAAAGCTGCCAAATAAGTCCCATATTTTTGGTGTTCTAGTTCGAGCATAGAAAATTTCATCTCTTAAGAGCTTTACCATGTGCTCACCTCCGTTGTTATGTTACTTGTCGAGTGATGCATAGATGCTAAGTATCGAACGTTCTTCTCTTTTCTTGGGGGAGCTAGCTCATACTTGATGTCTTTCTTACACCAAACTTGTATCCAGTCACTAAAACAGATCCCCAAGCTATCACCCTTCTTCTCTTTAAGATGATGGAAGGTAGCAAATAAATACTCACAAGTTTGGAGAAGAAATCTATCCTTTTTTACATCATGACCTGCAAGCTCTTTGGCATTAGGTATCACTTTTTTATAAGGACACCCACTAATCGCTAGGCCGCCAAGAATATACAAGTCCCAAAGAGATATGGATCATTCTCTAAGAGACGTAAGTAATGTGTTTATTTGGGGACACCAAACCTCACAAAAGGCTTGCACGATATTGAAATTCTGATCATAAGTAAAAAGAGAGGCAACTACAGCATTTCGGAGGTTAGCATCGTTCAACCCATTTTTGCTAAGGACATCTTCTAACCATTCCCAATATCCAGGGTTGTAATGATATTTGCCCTTGAATAGAATTTCATCTCCCTAACGTAACCCTTGTTGGATCATGTGACGCCCTAAGTTTGGAAGAGTGTTCGAAAGATTGGTGCCTTGAAAATTTGGTGTCTCAAGATACCATATCTTGGAAGCTTTGTTACATTTGTGGTCGCATTCAAAGGTCCAATCTGGCTTATGAAGAGTGTTTCTCAATTGTGGCCACGTATCAGCATAATGACCAACTAGAGGATTCGGACTAAAAGCTTAGTCTCTACCTCGCTATCTTACAACCCAATTATGAGGTATCTGAGTCCAGAAGATGAGCAAATATAATCCTTGAAGAAGAAAATTGTTGAAGCTGCATAAAAAGAAAAGTGTCACCCTTCATCAATGATAACACGCAAGGAAAAAAAGGGGGATAAGAATCAAAATAAAAGTATATGGCTAGTTGGGCGTCCCATATGTTCAAACATTAGGAGCTTTGTAAAGCCTCAAATTGTTGGTTCCCTATGTTAAACATTTAGAACAGCGAAAAGTCTTGTATTTTTGGGTTCCTATGTTTAAACATTTAGAACAACCAAAAGCCTCGTGTTGTTGGTTCCCCATGTTTAAACATTTAAAATAGCGAAAATCCTCGTGTTGTTGGTTCCCTATACTTAAACATTTAGAACAGCAGAAAGCCTCGTATTGTTGGTTCCCTATGTTTAAACATTTAGAACAGCGAAAAACCTTGTATTGTTATTCCCCTATGTTTAAACATTCTAAACAGCGGAAAGCATCGTCTTGTTGGTTCCCTATGTTTAAACATTTAGAACAGCGAAAAGTCTAGTGTTATAGGTTCCCTATGTTTAAACATTTAGAACAGCGGAAAGCCTCATATTGTTTGTTCCGTATGTTTAAATATTTAGAACAGTGTACAGCCTCGTTTTGTTGGTCCCTTGTGTTTAAACGTTTAGAACAACGGAAAGCCTCGTATTGTTGGTTCCATATTTTTAAAAACATAGAACAGCACAAAGCCTCGTTTGTTGGTCCTTATGTTTAAACATTTAGAACGACGTAAAGCATCAAATTGATTATCTCAAAGTAGGAACATTTAGAACGGCGTAAAGCATCAAATTGATGATCTCAAAGTAGGAACATAGAACATATAGCATCAAATTGATGATCTCAAAGTAGGGACATAGAACATATCTCTTCTCACCTTGAGATCGAATTCTTGTGTCATAGAATCCACAAAGAACAAATATCACTCCCTTTGCCTACAAAAAAAAAAAAAAGGAAAGGGACAAAAAAAGGAAAAGAAGAAGAAAATCATACCTCAACAAAGACACTTGGAGTTAGACTTCAATTTTAATTAAAAAGTATGAAGAAGCATATCCCTATTTATAGGGTGCTGTCCATAAAGAAAAAGGAAAAGAAAAGGTAAGAATGGAAAAAAAAAGTTAAAAAAAAAAGGAAAGAAAGAAAAAAAAGAGAAAAGAAAAAAAAAGATAGTTGGTTGTACAAGACCAAGAAAAAGAAAAAACAGGGAAAGAAAAAAAGAAAAAACAAGGAAAGAGGAAAGAAAAAAAAAGGGGGTCAAATATTCCTTCTTTTTTTTTTTTTTTACTTTTCCAAATAAGATAAATTTGAAAATGATTTTCTTTTCTACATAATATTATAATAATAAGGTTATAATATTATGTCATAATTCTTTATAATAGATATTATTATAATATTAAATTAACACTTCAAGTCTAGTCTTCAAATGATAAAATATTTCAACAAGACTTGAAGCAGGGGGCATTTATAATCATTTAAAATTTATTAAATATGAATTTTGAAATGATTCGAATTATAATAAAATCATGAATATATTACTCCAAATAAATGTTATGGATTAATATAATTGGGTTAATCATTTAAGTCCAATGGATACGGAATTAATTAAAACACATGTTAATTGATTTGGGCTATAATGAAGGAATCCAAATCAACAAGCCCAATATTGTTTCATCCAAGAGACCCATCTTTGTGCCACGTGTCAAATGATGTGGTGTGCCAAGTCAAACAAAGAAGTCAATGGGACCATGCCATGTGTCAAAATGACAAATCCATTTCATTAAAGCCCAATATGTCACGTCACTTAAATTTGATTGGTCGAAGGGAAGTCTTTTCTATTATAATTCCTCTATTCTACGACTATAAATAGAGGTCTTAATAACTCAAAGAAAAAAGAAGAATTCTAACAAAAAAGCTAGAGAAAACTCGTAGATCAAACGCACAATTTTCTCTACAAAGTTCAAGAATTCAAACATTCAAGCACTCAAGTTCAAGAACAATCTTAAAAGCTCTTGAACTTAAGATCAAGCTCAAAAACAAATTCAAGTTTCAAGAACAAGATCAAGATCAAATTCAAATTCAAGATCAAACTCAAGAACAAATTCAAGTTTCAAGAACAAGATCAAGAACAAATTCAAGTTTAAGAACAAGATCAAAAACAAATTCAAATTCAAGAAGAAGACCAAGAACAAATTCAAATTCAAGATCAAGCTCAAGAGCCATCAAATCTACACTTGAAAAGGCGAATCAGAGGATATATAAAAATTGTAAAACTCACATTTTGAAATCAAATACTATAACTTTTTTGTGATATTTTCATTTCTTCATTGTTATTTTCTCGACGCGAATTTATTGTCTACAGTGAGATTTGACCCCAACTCTTTTATTGGATAAATATATTGATGACGATCGTCCCTATGTCCATTAGTGATGTAGGCTTGAAAGTCACCAAAAATGGCATCATTGTCGAGGAATAATAGGTGTATCGAGTTGATTTAGGACTTGTAGTTTACTATTTTAATTTGATTTTTGAGTACTTCTTCTTATATTTTTTTTTTATGGCTAATTGTGATGAACATTTGCTTGATGAATGTAAGCCCTTCTTCTATCTCCTTCAAAGTACAGTACTTCATGGTAAGAAAATTGGTCTTGAGGATATGAAACAGAGACAAGAGTGTTGTGAGTCGGAGATGGCTCATGGACTTAAGTCTTAGACTTTCCAAAGAAATGCTCAAATAAATCAATTGCTAACATGAGGGATGATTTCAAATGCTTGCTCGTTGCTAGAAGTCGTGAATTGGACCGTTTTGAATGGAATGTTAATGTTTTGGAGGTCGACTAGAAACTAAGCAATGGACTAAGTAAGGCTCCCGACCCAATGTTCATCAACCATGAGTTGGAGTCTCAAGAAGAAGAAGTGGTGCATGCCGTAAAAGAATTATTGGGCAAATGTATGTCATTATGGCCAAAAATCATCTAAGAGGCCAAGAGTGAGGAAATGATACTAAAGTTGCAAGAAAAAGCCATGGAGATAATTGATAGCAACTTTAGTTCATTTGAAGTTGGGAGTGTCGCTTACTTGGAGGTCATGGAGTATGAAATTCAATTTGAAAAAGGTCTCTTGACACTCTCATTTCTACCCTAAGAGCCTAAAAGGAAGGTTAATGTCAAGTTGGGTAGATAATTCAAGTCATCAAAGTGGAGAGACCGATGAAGAATTCTAATGGTCTCTCATCATCCCCATGAACTCAACCGGAAGCTTATATTGAATTTGGAAAGGAAAAGAAGATAAATGGGACCCTATAAGTTACGTCTAAAAAATATAGTGTAAAGTAAATTTTTCCTAAAACCTATTTGATGATCGGAGATAAATGATGAAAAAATTGTCTATTTTCTTAAAATATTTATGTCTAGCATATATATATAATATTAGTTGGCTTCTCTTTTTCAATCTTTAATTTGCTTAGTAGAAGGTTAATATCAGCCAATTTCGAGTATGTTTTACTAAAATTATCAAGAGTCGCTCCAGTTGCAAATGCTGATGAATTTTATTAGTTTTCATCTCTCGTTAATTGCAAGATAGAAATAGTAATTGAGTGAAAAAATCTAATCAAAATAAAAATAGGCGTCCACTAGAAACAGGAAAAAAAATCAAATTTTGAGCACTTGGATGTAACATAAATAAATAATGGGCTATCTTAATCTTGATATGTTGCAGATTTAGAAGAAATATGAAATAAAACTTTTTTAGTGGGTGAATTATTTATATTTTGGCTTATTTTGACACTTCTAGATTAAAAATTATAAAAAAAATTTAAAAAGAAAAAATATTTATCTTTATCAAAACTATTACAACTAAACAAAAAAGTTTAAGAAAATATTTACTAACTACACCTCTTCATGCTTTAGTAAATTACGACTAAACAAAAAATTGAAAAAGAACAATAACCAACTACACCTCCAGCCCCTGGAACTCAAATGCTTCAGTCCTCTAGCCGAGGTAAATGCTTCAGCTTCAGCAAGCGGGACGGCTTTTGATTGCGCTTCTCCGATCGTTTCCGCTTTGAATACTTTTGATTCTACTCCTTTAACCACTGTTTTTTCTTCCGCCAATTCTGATTCTAGTTCTACTCCAATCGCGGGTATTGGGAATGTTGGCGACTATGCTCTACCAACATGTTCTATCTGTAGGCTCACATTGGCTAGAGTTGTGTCTGTGAGTTTCTCCATCTGGAAGGAGGTGGCATTCATGGGCCACTCACTGGAGATTTTTAGAGATTTCTTGATTCCATGTACAATGAAAATATGGCTATATTTTGCTTCCACCTCCATTTGTGGTTGGCTATCCATGTCCAGATCATTAACACACCAGAAAATGCCGAAGGTATTTTTTTGAAAATTTTGAATGCATCTAGAGAGTTACTCAGGTCAAATCTATTGTACAAAGTTAGTGTATATATTTATGCATTGTATGAATATTTTAAAATATATTGATGTTTTAATTTAAAACTAATGTAAATTATTATTGAGTAACCGAATTCATATATAATCATTTGATTATAAAAATTTACACTAGTCTAATTGAGAAAACATTTTTGAAAGACATGAAACATTATTATTCTAACAATTTCTCCTTCTGTCAGTATAATGACTATATAATAACATATCTGATATGTGCTAATTAAATTAAATTTTAAAGTTAAATTTATAGATCAAATTTGAACCTAGTATTAAAAATAAGGTTTCAACTTTTAGTTCATATTAGTTTATTGTACGTGCTTTGCATGTATATATCGTGTCGGTTGAAAATTTATATATAAATAGTACTTATCATTAAAATAAATATAATATTCAAATAAATAAAATTAAATAAATATCATTAATTTAATGCAAAAGTTTAATCTACTTTGATTGAGTAAAGATGAGAAAATTAATTCAATTACTTATGATTTGGAGTTGAATAAATGGTTAGGAGTTAAATAATTAATTGATTAAAATTTAATTTTAAAAAGATTCACAAATATAAAAAGAGTAGTTTTATATTTTCAATGTAATTTAAATTGTTCTTTTTCTTTGTAAAGTTGCTATATTACATATTTTTATTAACAAAATATTTGATAATCAAAATTTTAACTAGTTTCAAAGTCTTAAGTATTTAAAAAACAATAATATTTTTCCTTTTTCCTTCATAACCTAGACTATAGAATAGTCCTAAATATAAAATAATCCAAAGTGAATCTTGAAACTAAATGTCACGCCCTGGGAATATACCTAGACGTGGCTGGCACCTAGAGACTATTGCTAGTCCCCAAGCAAACCATTTGGCCTCATCATATGCATTTAATTAGTAAACTCTACTAATCAACGGAAGACAAAATGAAAGTAAACGGGCACATCTCATCTAGTTTTCCAAAAACAATATAATAATAAAAGGCTAGTAAAAAGAACTAGTTCACAATCTTAACAAACAACTTTTGACTCTAGTCTATGAAGCCTCTATACTATCAAGTAGTGTCAACGACAGATCCATAGCTACCTCAAATCAAAATAGAGCTAATCAAGTCTAACTGTAAAGCAAGATGAAATAAAGATAATGAATCCTTCGAAGTGGGGAAGGCTCACTAATTAGTTGAACGTCCTAGATCCTCAACGATGCGCCTGTTGATGATCTCTAATCTCTATATCTGCATCATAAAATGATGCAGCGTCGAGTGACATCAGTACGTGGAATAGACGGTATGTAAAATGGCTGAATGAAACATAAATAGGTAGAATAATATGGAACAACATCAACTCAAAATAATAACCAATCAAAATGTCAAATGTCTATCTAAAGCAAGAATAAAGAGTAGACAAGTGACCTATCAACCAATCAAACCTCATCAATCAAATCAGACTCAACTCAATGGAACTCAACTCAATTCATCTCATCTCATCTCGACTCTGAGTACTTAAGGTGGGGACTTTTTTATCCGACAACAATCACTTATAAGCCAATGATTGTGCAACAATCTCACTGATGTTGCTACAGCCATTGCGTACTTCCCAGGTAAGGAACGAATCAAAATCATAGTAGACAAGTCCAAAATAGAGACAACAATCTACAAGTCCTCTATTGTTTTAGGGACTTCTAATTAGAGGAAACCTCAACATAATTGATGTGATGTTCATAATACTCATCTACATTTGGCTACATAGATGACGAATGCGACTTGGATTCACTCTTACTCTTCGGTGCTCGATACTCCATCCATGACTCAATGCTCATAAAATAATCCATCCAATCAAACCAATCAAACTACCTCAATCAACTCATCTCAAATTAGCCTCTAGAGGTTCTCATCATTCAATCGGTCTCATAGAGGCTTCAATCATACTATCCATTCATCTCTCAACCAGTAGCTCAAGGCTTAGAAGAATCATTAGGGGAAACAAAAGAATAGACAATTCATTAGAGTTCATTTGTGGAGACTCATGGGACTATCAAGTTCTATTAATTTTTCATCATTCTCACATATCATCAGAATCACAATCACAATCGGCATTCTCAATCAAGACTCTAGACTCAATATCTATATTCATTCATGTATGCTTTCAAAAGTTAACGTATAAGATTTATGCAATATCTCATGAAAAATGTAATACCCCTTATGTTCTTCGAAAATGTGCTATATCGTATATCTTAAATACCTCAAAATCTATGTATGATTTTGAAAATTCAACTTCACTTTCTTGTTCAGGGGGAAAATTGTGTGGGGAAAGGGTAGCCCTCAATTTTTAGATGACCCATAGCGAAACATATTTTCGCTACGAGAACCGATTCCAGTGTGCATCCATGCCCCAGTCACCATACAGTCTGGGTGCGGATCAGCATAAATTAGCCATGTGTGTTTGGTCTTCGTCATGCCTAGGGCGCGGACCAGTGTGTTCTTTTCCATATTTTTCTAGCTTCATCCAAGGGTATTTGGATAATAACTCAATGCCCTTTTAAATGTGAAATTATCTATACTTAGCTATTTTTCAACTTGAAACTCTCAAGAAACCCTCTTTAAACCTCTCAAGAACCCTATCCCATACTCTATTCAACCTCAAGAATCCCAAGAACAACTTAGGATTTCAAGTACCCAAGTCAAGTCTCTAGTCTTTCACAACTTTTGCTTCAAGAATTCCAAGCTTTAGGTATGTGGGTCTTCATCCATGGATTCTTTCACCCATGGAGTCTAACTCTCTCTTTTTATGAAAATTTCATGATTTCAAGTTGTATTCTTTATGGGTATCTTCTATTATGCATTATGAACATGCGTTAAGATTGATTTTATCAAATATTAAGATATTCAGTATGAATTGCTATTGAAAGCTTATTCCATGTGTTGACTTGAAATTATTGAATCTATGCATGACATGAACTATGGAAACTATGCCAGATTGTGAATTTTTGATGTTTTTCATGACACCCGAATATAAGGTGTTTACTACTGTGTTGGTGGGTTAAATTGCATGACCTTAAAATGATTTAATTTCACTCTTCCATATTTTATACTATCTAATTGTGTGATTTTGAGCATGTGTCCATGTACCCACCATATTTGACTAAACTAAATGATAAGGATTCTTAAGTTGATGATAGATTATTGCTTGATTTGTAAGTCAAGTGTTTTCATGATAACTATGGGCTCCCAAGCATGTATTAAACTCATGAAAGGTTTTCATGATTTACAAGTGACATGTTGAGCCTTATTTCATAATTCTACCCTCTTCTGATCCAATTATGTCTACTTGAGGGGTCAAGCATGATTACTAGTTTACCCTCATGTTCAAGCTAAGCCAACTAGTAGGGGTCAAGCATGTTACAATTTCTACCCTCATGTGAAATGCAATACCTACTAGAAGTAGTCAAGTCTATGTATTGTTTTTGTCCCTTTAGTATAAGGTATACACCCATGTAGGGGTCAAGTATGTGAATGAGCTACTCATAGCATGTTATCATGTCTTTTACAAGTTATTCACATTATGATTAAACCAACAATTATTTCAAGTATTCTGTGGGATTAGACTTAACACTGATTAAGGCTTAAGGAGGGGGCTCGACTCAAGGGGGTGCTTATATAAAGTCTTGGTATCTTAACTATGTGTCACCATAGGATTATGTTATTTCCCTAAAAAAGGCTTACTAGTAGATCTATCTAGGTCAAGTTACCCACAAACTGGGGTTAAGTATGATTTACCTTGACAAGTAGACCACACCTTCTCTGGTGGGGTTTCATGCATCGGGATTCGAAGTAGCAACTCGCTTGTCCTTATATGTTGGTTAAGGTTTCCTCCTACAGATGTATGTTATATTATGCAAGTGGAATGTTTATGTGCATATTTTAGTACAAGCATTGATCATACATGTCATATTATGTTTATATCCATTTATTATTATTTTGCATCTTAATTATTATGGCTTATGTTTTTGTTGCATTGCACCCTGCATTCTTAGTACACTCCAAGTATAATGCATATTCTATGCCTACATGATATCACCAGGTAGGGATTGGAGCTCCTATTGATCATCATCCTCCACGTGGCTAGTTAGTTTGCTTGAAGAAGCTTTTGGTGAGTCCTCAACTCTGAGGACAATATCTTCTTTTCATTCATTCTTGTTAAGACTTATTTAATACTTTTGGATACTTATCATTTGAGGGTGAGATTGGGAAGTGTGTTGGCCCTGCTCTATTCTATGTATAGGTGTCGTTGGATAATATAGTTGTCTATGTTTGAGCTTGACTCTTCTTTTGATTATGTTTGTATGAAAGACTTCCCTTAGTGCCGATTCACTTTCTATTATTGTCACATTGAATCTCACTTATATTGCTTCCTCAACCAAGGATGTGTATATGGTATGCTAAGAGAATTGTTTGGGGTCCCTCCAGGTTCCCCATTCACCATATCACATCTAGGCCCAAGGCTTAGGTCGTGATAAGCTTAGTATCATAGCACTAGGTCGTTAATGGTCCTCAAAAATCAAACACACCACATCAAGTAGAGTATTATTCATGATTGTGAAACGCGCCACAACTATGAATAGGAGATTATGAGGCATTTTAAGAAATGTTCCACTTTTTCATGATCTATGTCATGCTCTAGATGTAAAGTTAAGGCTTCCTTCCCTAACGGATGCTCTTTTTCTCTTTTAGATTATGTCACTACCAAGAGGAAGACCACAGAAGGCCTGCATACCCGAGGAAGATTCGGCTCATCAAGATCCTCAAGGAGAAGGGTCTACAAAAGTTTTCCAGAATTCCATTACCATGTTGGCCCATGCTATGATCAACAAATTGAATCAAGGGGTCCAAGCCCCTCATGCTCCTACTCTGGCCTCAAGAGTGAGGGACTTCACAAGGATGAAGCCTACGAAGTTTCGTGGGTCTAAAATAGAGGAATATCCCCAAGAGTTTATTGATGAGGTGTATAAGATGCTTGCCATCATGGGCGTGAATTTGGAGGAGAAGACAAAATTAGCGATCTATCAACTCAAGGGTATGGCCCAAATTTGGTTTGGTCAATGGAAATCGGAGAGGGGAAGCAATGATTCCATTCCTTAGGAGGAGTTCAAGGTCGCCTTCCTCAACTAGTTCTTCCCTATTGAGGTAAGAGAGGCAAAAATGATGGAGTTCATGAGTCTAAAACAAAGATCCATAAGCTTGAGGGAGTATGCCCTCAAATTCAATAAGCTCTCAAAGTATGCTCCTCATTTGGTTGTTGATCCTAGGGCAAGAATGAACAAGTTTGTATCGGTCTGAATGAAGAGTGTCACACCTATATACTTGTGGATGATATGGATTTGTCATCTCGTGACATATACTGAACAACTTGAAGGGGAGAATCTTAGGAAGACGAAGTGGGGAGTCCAAGAGGGCTTAGTTTGATAGTGGTTTCCAAGGTGCCAAGGGTGGTCGTTTCTAACAAGATTACAAATTCAAAGGCCAAAGGTCTTCTAATGCTCTAAACAAGTAGTTTGATAATGATGGCGTGTCTAACCTAAGGTTTCAAGGTGGCAATAGTGGGATAAATAATCCTAGGTTCCAAAAGTGTGGGAGAAAGCATGGACCAGGGACCCTAATTCTTGCTATGGTTGTAGTAAAGTGGGTCACAAGATTATTGATTGCCCCTATACTCAAAACAAGGGTAGGGATGGTCATCCTGAAGGCCAAGGTGCTAATGTGGGTCAAAGGGTAAAGGGAGGCCAACTACGAGATGCTCCAAGACAAAATCGATTCTACGTTCTCCAAGAAAGGCAAGAGTGGATGAGGTGCCTGATGTCGTTACCGATATGTTAAAGGTTTTTTATTATGATGTGTATTCTTTGATAGATCTGGGTGGCACTCTTTCTTTCATTACTCTTTTTGTTGCCAATAAGCTTTATGTGTGTCCCAAGTTGTTGTGTTAACCCTATGAAGTGTCCACCCCCATTGGTGAGTCCATTATTGCTAGAAAAGTCTATAGGGATTGTCCCTTGTCTATATTGCATAAAGTCTTGGCTTGTGATTTTGTTGCACTTGACATGGTGGATTTTGACATTATTCTTGAGATGGATTGGTTACGTGCATATCACGCTTTCATTTATTGTAGAACCCGTAAAGTTAGATTCCAATCCTATAATGAGCCCATCCTTGAGTGGGAAAGTTGTAATGTGGTGGTTAAGGGTAGGTTCATCTGTTGTCTTAAGGCCCAGAAATTGATTTGTAAGGGTTGCATTTACCATCTTGTAATGGTTAGGGATGTTGAGTCTAAAGTCCTTCCAATTGAGTTGGTTCCGGTGATCAATGAGTTTCTTAATGTCTTTACCGATGAGCTTCACAATGTTCCTCCCCCAATAAAAATAGATTTTGGTATAGAACTCCTCCTCGATACATAACCTATTTCCATTCCCCTTTACCATGTAGCCAGGCGGAGTTGAAGGAGTTGAAAGATCAATTGAGGGATTTATTGGAGAAAGATTTCATAAGGTCTATCAAGTCACCTTGGGGTGTACCAGTATTGTTTGTGAGAAAGAAAGATGGTTCACATAGAATGTGCATTGACTACCGGCAATTCTATAGAGTCACCATAAAGAACAAATACCCTGTACTAAGGATAGACGACCTATTTGATCAACTACAAAGGGCTAGTCACTTTTATAGGATTGATCTTCGGTCCGGGTATATGTTTGTGGTGGTCTTTATAGATGATTTATTGATCTATTTCCAAAGTGAAGAAGAGCATGTGAATCATATCATGGTGGTGTTACAAATTTTGAGGAATGAGAGGTTTTATGCTCGATATGATAAGTGTGAATTTTGGTTGAAAGAGGTTGTATTCCTGGGGCATGTGGGTGTCAGAGGATGGAATTAAGGTGGACCCTAAGAAGAAGGAAGTGATATGAAATTGACCTAGGCCCTTGACTCCAAGGGACATTAGGAATTCTTTGGAATTGATGGGGTACTACCAGAGGTTTGTGAATTGTTTCTCTTCATTTGCTTCCTCTTTGACAAAATTGACCCAAAAGAAGGCAAAATTTGTCTGGACCGATGAATGTGAAAGAGTTTACAAACTTTGAAAGACAGGCTTATCTTCGCTCCTATTTGGCTTTACCAGAGGGTCTAGAAGGGTTTGTGGTTTATTGTGATGCTTCAAGTGTTGGTTTGGGGTGTGTGTTGATGCTAAATGGCAAGGTTACAGCATAGCACGAGCATAATTATCCCACCCTTGATCTTGAATTAGCGGCCGTGGTGTTTGCCTTAAAATATCACGTCATTATTTGTAATGGGGTTCATGTTGATGTATTTATCAACCACAAGAGTCTATAATATGCTTTCATGCAAAAAGAACTTAAATTGAGGCAAATAAGTTGGTTAGAACAGCTTAAGGATTATAACATGAGTGTGCACGACTACCCCAGCAAGGCTAATGTTATGGACGATGCCCTAACTAGAGTATCCATCGGTATTCTATGTCATATTAATGATGGTAACAAAGAGATGGATAGAGAAGTACATCGGTTGACTAGGTTGGGAGTGAGGTTGGATGAGGTGGAGAATGGTGGTGTGGTGGTTTTCGATGGCTCCAAATCTTCTTTGATTGAAGAGGTCAAGTCCAAACAAGACCTTGATGCGACCTTGCTAGAATTGAAAGTTTTGGTGAAGGATGGTAAAGTAAAGGTTTTCTCCCAAGTGGGAGATAGTGTCCTTAGGTACTAAGGTAGACTATGTGTGCTTATGTTGATGACTTAAGGGAGTTGATTTTAAAAGAGGCATATAATTCATCCAACTTTATTCACCTCGGTTCCACAAAAATGTATAGAGACTTAAGGGAGGTGTATTGCTGGGGTGGTATGAAATAGGATAAGGCCAAGTTTCTAGTCGGTTGTCGCAATTGCCAACAAGTGAAAGCTGAACATCAAAGGCCAGGTGGCCTAGACCAAGTCATAGATATTCCTAGTTGGAAGCGGGAAGAGATCAACATGGAGTTTTTGATTGGGTTGCTAAAGACTAGGAAGCACTTTAATTCTATTTGGGTTATCCTTGATAGGATGACAAAGTCGGCTCACTTTCTACCGATTATAACAACTAATGGTGCCGACGATCATGCCAAATTATATATTTAGGAGTTGGTTAAGTTGCATGGGGGTGCCACTGTCTATAATATCGAATCGTCGTGCTAAATTCACTTCTCATTTTTGTAGATCCTTTCAAAATGGTCTTGGTACCAAGGTCAAGCTTAGCACGACTTTCCATCCTCAAAAGGATGTTTAAGCCAAAAGGACAATTTAAACTCTTGAGGATATGCTTAGGGCTTGTGTTTTGGAGTTCAAGGGTAGTTAGGATGAACATCTTTCGCTTATTGAGTTTGCTTACAACAATAGCTACCACTCTAGTATTAGTATGGGTCCCTTTGAGGCTTTATATGGTAGGCGTTGTAGATCCCCGGTTGGATGATTTTATGTGGCGAAGATGGCTTTGTTAGGCTCGGATTTGGTTATGGAGGCTTTGGAGAAGGTAAGTCGATAAGGGAGAGAATAAAGATGACTCAAAGTAAGTCTTATTCCAACGTGAGGAGGAAAGACCTTAAATTTAATGTTGATGATTGGGTCTACTTGAAGGTCTCACTTATAAAGGGTGTGGTCCCTTTTTGGGAAGAAGGGGAAATTGAGCCCAAGATCTGTGGAACCTCATAGAATTTTGAGGAGAATTGGTAAAGTTGCTTATGAATTAGAGTTTCCTACGGATATAAGTATGGTTCTTCCAGTCTTCCACGTGTCTATGTTGAGGAAGTGTGTTTGTGACCCAAGTGCTATAGTGGCTTTAGAAGTTGTGGGTGTTGTGGAAGATAACTTGACCTACGAAGAGGTCCCGGTGGAAATATTAGATATGCAGGTGACATGGTTGAGGAACAAAGATGTAGCATCCGTCAAAGTCCTTTGGAGGAATCAACAAGTTGAAAGTACCACTTGGGAAGCCGAAGCGGACATGACAAAATGGCATCCTAACCTCTTCCACTCTATTCAGGCCGAAGGCAATAAATTAATTCCTATCTATTATTTCAAGTCTTCAGTTTCATCCCTCATCTCATTTTTGTATACATGCATGTCCATGATGACATGTTTTGGTGATTTAGGTGTATATTTTTGAAACTTTTCAGAATGATATGTAAGTGCATTTGTTGCATTCATGTTAGGCTAAAAGTCTTCTCTTCACTCCTCTTATGCATTGTTTCATTACATTCAGGGACAAATGTTCCCAAGGGGGAGATATTGTAACACCCCTCATGTGCTTCGAAAATGTCTTATATCGTATTTCTCGAGTATCTCAAAATCTATGAATGATTTCAGAAATCTGACTTCATATTCTTGTTCAGGGGGTAATATTGTGTGGGAAAAGGGTAGCCCTCGATTTGGTAGCCCTCGATTTTTAGATGACCCATAGCGAAAAATAATTTTTGCTATGTGGACAAATTCCAGCTTGCTTCGGTGACCCAGGCGCGACGTGGCCTCAGTGCGGATCAGCACAAATTGGCCCTGTGAGTTTGGTCCGTGTCACACCTAGGCCGCAAACCAATGCTTTTTTTTCCCTATTTTTCCAGCTTCTTCCAAAGTCATTTTGGTAATAACTCATGCCTATTTAAACATGAAAACCTCTATATTTAGTCATTTTTCAACTTCAAACTCTCAAAAACCCTAACCTATACTCCATTCAACGTCAAGAATCCCAAGAACAACTTTATGATTTCATGGACCTAAGTCAAGTCTCAAGTCTTTCATAACTTTTGCTTCAAGAATTCCTAACTTTAGTATGTCGATCTTCATCCATGTGTCCTTTCACCCATGTAGCCGGACACTCTCTTTTTATGAAAATTTCATGATTTCAAGGTATATTCTTTATTGATATCTTCTATTATGCAATATGAGCATGAGTTATGATTGATTTTATCAACTATGGAGTTATTATGTATGAATTTCTATTAAAAGCTTATTCTATGAGTTGACTTGAAACTATAGAAGCTATGCATGACATGAACTATGGAAACTACGCCACATAGTGAATTTTTGATAGATTTCGTGACAACCAAATATAAGGGTTTTACTACTATGTTGGTGGGTTGAATTCCATGACCTTAAAATGGTTTAATTTCGCTCTTCCATGTTATACTATCTAATTGCATGATTTTGAGCATATGTCAATGTACCCACCATGTTTGACTAAACTACATAACAAGGATTCTTAAGTCGATGATGAATTATTGCATGGTTTTTAAGTCAAGTGTTTTCATGATAATTATGGGCTCCCAAGCATGTATTAAACTCATAACAGGTTTCCATGATTTACAAGTGACAAGTTGAGCCTTGTTTTATAATTCCACCCTCTTGTGAGCAAATTATGTCGATTTGAGGGGTCAAGCACGATTACTATTTCACCTTCATGTTCAATCTAAGCTCACTAGTAAGGTTCAAGTATGTTACAATCTCTACCCTCAAGTTAAATTCAATACTTGCTAGAAGGGGTCAAGTCCATATATTGTTTTCTACTCTCTACTATAAGGTATATGCCTATGTAGAGGTCAAGTATGTGAATGAGCTACGCATGTCATTTTATCATGTCTTTTATAAGTTATCCATGTTATGATTAAACCTATGATTATTTCAAGTATTCTGTGGGATTAGACTTAGCACTAATTGAGGCTTAAGGTGGGGGCTCGACTCAAGGTGGTGCTTATATAAAGACTTGGTCTCTAGACTATGTGACACCAAAGGATTATGTTCTTTCCCTAAAAAGGGATTACTAAGTGGATCCAGCTAGGTTAAGTTACCCATAAAGTAGGGTCAACTATGGTTTACTTTGGCAAGTAGATCACCCCTTCTCTGGTGGGTGTCCATGCAATGGGATTCCAAGTAGTAGCTTGCTTGGTCTTATATATTGTTAAGGTCTCCTCCCACATATGTATGTTATATTATGCAATTTGAATGTTTACATGCATGTTTTAATATAAGCATTGATTATACATGTCATTTTGAGCTTATATCCATTGATTATGATTTTGCGTCTTGATTATTTTGGATTATGTCTTTGCTTCGTTATGCCCCACTTAGTATTTTCCAAGTACTAGCGCATACACTATGCCTCCATGATATCACTATGTAGGGACTGGAGCTCCTATTGATCATCCTTCTCCACGTGGCTAGTTGGTTTGCCTGAAGAAGCTTTTGGTGAGTCCTCAACTCCAATGACAATATCTATATCTACTCTTCATTCATGCTTGTTAAGACTTGTTTAATACTTTTGGATACTTATCATTTGAGGGTGAGCCCGAGAAGTGTCTTGGCCCCCGCTCCATTCTAGTAGAGGTGTCATTGGATATTATTGTTAGACCCTGTAAGTTAGAACCCGTAAGTCCTTAATTGGTTAAATTTGGTAAAGTTTGGGACCAAATGTTAATTTTATTCTAAGTTTAGTCCTTAAGA
>JAABOM020102435.1:0-26021 GCA_011800125.2 Solanum clarkiae | reverse complement strand
TTTTACTGTGAATTATAGTTTGTCGATTGATAAAATTGTATTGTAGAATTAAGAAATTTTTAAAAGTTTTTGCGCGTTATGATTTTTCGTGTTTAGGAGATAAATACAACTTAAAATATTTGAAGTAAAACAGTAACTTCAAATTATTTGTTTATAAATTATGATTCTATATTTCATGTCGATATGGTCCCTTATTCCAAGGCAAATATAGACACAATTGATTTTGTCGAACGCATTTCGTGTAGTCTAAATCAGGTGCGTCTTAGTAGGGTGGACGGTCAGCGAATTAGCGGTCTCTTTATATTTATATACACACACACTTTATATTACTTTATTATATAGAAAGGCCAATGAGAGGACGGCCAATGACAAATTTAGTAATATTTAGCTAATACAAGGGTAAATTTGTAACAACAAAACACTTAAGTTTTTTCTTTTTTGCTCTCATGTAGTTTCTAGAATCCATTTCACTCTTCCGTATAACTCTCTTTTCTCTCCGTTCCATTAAGTTCTACTATGCTTCATCTTCGCCTTTTCTTTTTCCATTCCACCACTTCTTATCTTCATTCACTTTTTGATGTGTTTAATATGTTTCCTTATTGAGTTGTTTAGATAAAAAGAGTGCGTTGTTTCAAGGTATTTAATTATTTTTTATAATCTTCTACTTCCTATTTTTGAATCTTTCAGTTTAATTTGTTAATTTTTGTAGGTTTAATTTGTGTGTAGTTGTAGAATTCGTTGAATGGCTCAAATTAAATAACTTTTGGGTTGTTTGTATTAGAAATTTGGTATATCCATTGAAATGGGTTCTAAAACACTTTGAGAGATATTATCCCATTTGCATTATTTATGGACCATATATTAAATAAAGAAGATTATACTTGTTTTCTTAAAACAAAATTGACGATACATAAAATTTATATAAATTAACAATCAAATGTTTATTATATTATTTACAGTTGATATCATTTTATACAAATTTTGAAATTTTATTCGCCACTCTGAGTTACTATTTATATCATGATAACTTTATCAGATAATTATTCAATAGTTTATAAAATAGAAAAAATAAAACTCAAAATATTTAAAAATAAAACATTATTCCAAACTCTTTTTTAATAATATAGTATATAAATTTCTATTACGTAGAAAAGTGAAGAAGTAGATGATCGAAGATAAAATTGTCAACTCGTCTAAATATTTAGCTTTAAATGTTATTCTTTTGTTTAAATTTTGAAAAATCTTTGTGCACATGTTCACAAATGCCAATAACATAACTATGTTAATCATATAAAATATGTATCTCATTTAGTTATATGCATCCATCCCAATTAAAATATACTTGATGTTTACGACTTTTTGATATGAGACAGCTGCCTGTTGATGTGTCTACTTCAGCTGTTTGATTTTTATTATGATATTTTATTAGTTATTTCTTCAATTGTTGCAGCTATGAATTTACGATATTGCCCCTAATTAATTATTTCTTCTTAAAGAAAAATTCGATTAACGTGCTTGCTTCAGCTGTTTGATTTTATTACATCGTTTCTATTAATTATTTCTTCTGTTTTTTCAACTATGAATTTACAATATTACCCCAAATAAATTTTTTTAAGACAGCTGTCGATTGACGTGTCTGCTTCAACTGGTTGATTTTACAATATTACTCCTGATAAATCATTTTTCCAGTTGCTTTAACTATTAATAATTTGAAATATTCAAAAAGTAGATATAAATTTTGATTGACTCTCAAAATTTTCTATGCAACATAAAGTGGAACAAAATAAGCAAAATATATTATTTAAAAACAACATAAAATGTATTATAAGTTGCAATAATTAATAACTTAAAAAATTTAAAATGTATGCATAAAAGATCTATCATGTTACATAAATTGAAATAAAAAAATAACATGTGTTGGGCCCGTGCGAGCACAGGCTCCAATTTTTAGTGTATATATACATATACATGCACACACTTGACATTAAGCGCCCATGCCAGTGCAGGCTCAGTAAAAATGTCTTATTAGGGCTAATATTATAAAATCGTAGTTGAAGTACCTAAAAAATAAAAAATTAAGTAGCTAAAGCAGGCACGTCAAAGCCAACAAAATAATTTTATTGGGCTGCATGTAATAAAGGAGGAGGAGAAGCATTTGAAGAAATATAATTAAGTAGCTAAAGTAGACACATCAAAGTCGACGAAATATTTTGATTAGGCCACATGTAATATAGGAGGAGGAGAAGCAGGCATATCGTCCGACTACTGCCTGCTTCAGCAGCTTTCACAGGCATGCCATCCAATAGCTGGCTGCTTCAGAAGTTTTCTTAGCCTCTTATTATATAGTAATAATATAGTAAAAATTATAGTTAAAGCACCTAAAGAAATGTCACGCCCCGGGAGGGTATCCTAGACGTGGCCGGTACCCAAGCGAATTACTTGGCCTCATCACATTCATTCAATCAAATAACTCAAGACAATCAGCAGAAGACTAAGGAAGGTAATGGACACATCTCATCTAGTCTTAAAAATAATATAATAAGTAAATGGGCTAGTTAGAAATAAACTATCTCAACAAGTCTCAACATCACAAATTCGACTCTAGTCTATGAAGCCTATATCACTATCAAATGATGCTAATGACTGATCCATAGCTACCTCAAATTAAAAATAAAGATGATCAATGTCTAACTCTAATAAGCAAGATGAAATAAATGTAATGAATCCTTCGAAGTAGGGGAGACTCACCAAATCAATTGAACTACTCAGATCCTTGACGATGCGCCTGTTGATGACCTATATCCCCTGTATCTGCATCATGAGATGATGCAGCGCCAAGTGGCATCAGTACGTGAAAAGTACGATATGTAAAATAGCTGAATGAAATAGAAACAGGTAGAATAATATGAAAGACACGAATAGACTCAAGACTCATCTCAATACTCACATCAATCAATCAAACTCTCGACTCCTTATCAATCTCAACAAACTCCATTCAGACTCAAGAATAGGCATATTAACTCAAGAATATCAATTAATTTTAAGTCAAGGGTAAGGAAATTTCCTTCAACATTCTCATCATTGGTCATGAATAGGTGCGGAAATTTGTCTCTCATCTCTTCCTCAGCTTCTCATGTGACTTCCTCAACGAATTGATTCCTCCACAAGACTGACTGAATCAATCTCTTTGTTCTCAACTTGCTAACTTGACGATCAAGGATTTTGGACTGGAATCTCTTCGTAGGACAAGTTTTCCTTCACTGCTATACTCTCAATAGGGATCACCAAGGCAGGATCTCCCAAGCACTTCTTCAACATCAAAACGTGGAATACAGGATGAATTGCGTCTAACTCGGAAGGCAACTACAACTCGTAAGAAACCTTCCCAATCCTCTTCATAATCTGATAAGGACTAATATAGTGAGGACTCAGTTTCCCCTTCTTTCCAAATCTCACGTGTCACGACCCAAGACTAGGGCATAGACGTGGCACGACGAATGAGAAACCGAAGGACCCCAAACAAGCCTCTCAACATATCATTACACATCATTGGTCGCGAAAGCAATTAAACAACATAATTAGATTAGAAATAAGGTCAAAGAGGATGAAGGGAAAGTTTCATAACATAAACATCAAAATAAGAGAATCAAGGCTCAATACATAACATGTCCAAAAACACCTCTAAAACTTAGGAACGTGGGCCAAGACAAGCGATCGGGCTGACCCTCTTAATCAATACATACATAAAAGAAAGATAGTTTTAGTATATAGCATGAGATCATAGACATTGTCTTCGGAACAGAGGACTCACCAACTAGCTTGAGAGAAATCGTACTAGCCACGTGGAGGAAGATACTCAAGGTGGGGCTCTGGTTCCTACATGGTGACATCGTGTAGGCATAGAGTATGCGTTAGTATATTTGAATGTACTAAGTATGTAGGATGCAATGCAACAAGAGATAAGCAGCATAATCGAAATGCATAACATAAGCAATGAATAAGCATGTAGCAATATGACGTGCATGGAAGATGCTTGAAGCAAATCATGCTTACATAGAATATAATACATGTTCAAGAAGAGACCATTATTATAGAATTCATAGTCTATTGAGGTACCAACCCCTTAATTGGTTAGTGTATCGTCTCACCCTACCACCCGTAGTGATTGAGGTACCAAGCCCTCAACCGTGTTATCAAGGTACAAACCCTTGATTCTTTGGTGGATCATCTAACCCTACCAACCTTGGTGATTGAAGTACCAACCCCTTAACCCAGTTATCAAAGTACGAATCCCTCAACATGGTTATCAAGATACAAACTCCTGGACATGGTTACTCACAACCCCCGAGTAGGGTATGGTCAATTCCCAACACGATATAGGAGAATATCATATACATATATTTCTTTCATCATCATAAAGTCATTCAACTCATAAGACATGAATTGGACCTTCAAATCCTTAAGAAATCATAATCGGATATTTTATCAAATATTTGGTGGGTGTGTAGTGCTAGTGTAGAATCATGCAATTTAGGGGTGAAAAAATGCAAGAAAATTCAATGTAAGACCATCCATAAATACTCGGTAACTCCCTCAAGCAATATGCATCGAAACCTTTCATCAAATCCCACAATGGATCTTAGATTCGTAGGTCAAAACATGCTAAAATGGTCACAATTTCATGAAACCCCAACATAGTTCACAGTCTAATTGATAATAGGTAATACCCATAAGTAAATCAACTTGAAATCATGCAATTTAGGTAAAAAGGAAGCTTGGACTTCATGGGTGAAAGGAACAAATGAATGAAACCCACATACCTTAGATCTTGAATTTCTTGAATTGAGTTTGGAAAGAATGGAAGTTGGAAGTGGGTCTTCGAATCCAAAACTTGTTCTTGAGTTTCCTTGAATTTTCATTAGGGTCTTGGTGGAGGCTCTTGAGAGAATTTGAGAGTGTATTTGAGATTAGAGTAGTAAGTTTGATCCTTTGGAATAGGGTTTAGGTCTTTTGGGGAGGTTAAGATAACATTGAAAGTCTAAAAAGGTCATTAGAGTAATTAGAATTTATGAAAATTCCACTAGTGAACGGATGGAAATATTGGCAAAGTGTTGCTTCACTGGAGGCTTGACTGATCGTGTGGCACTCCACGGGTCATGTGGAGTGCCCGTGAGACAAGATTTAGAATCAAAGTTGCAATTAGAACACTTGAGAAAATGTTAGCGTCAACGTCAATTTGACGGGACATTTCATGGGCTGTATGGTGCTTCACGGTCTATGTAGTGGTCTGTTCCACCACACTTAGACAAGAAAATGTGGCCAGGCCACTCCATGCACCAGTCCCATGAGACGTCTGCCCTTCCACAGCCCGTCTAAGGTGCCCATGGCACCACAATTGGCCAAATTTCCTCCGAAGCCCATCAAGCCACCCTTGAACACACCTTATGACCATCCACACGGTCAGTGCCAAGCCACCGGCCTGTGCCACTGGCCGTGTCATTTGTCTTATGCCAAAAATTGCCCTTTCCATCCCTAGATGACCCAAACGGCCCATCAAAGGCCATATTGGCCGTCTAAGGGCTCGTGTGTCTCACTGCACGGGAGGGTCTCATGAAGACGGTCATAACTCCTTCATCTGAAGTAGAAATAAGGTAAAACGAAGTGTTTTAGAAAGCTAAATCAAAGGGATTTCATTTGGCATGTTGTGGGCCATCCAGTTCCAAGTGTGCTAAAAGTTATGCTCATTTAAAGTTGACCTTTGCATGAACCAACACCCAAAACTCAACTCATAGGGAAGTCTTGAACTCGTCTAAGTAATAAAAGTCTCCCACGAACCTAATACTCTTCTTACCTAACTAAATGAGGCTTGAAACATGGATAGATATGATCATGGAGTTACGGGGTGTCATAATATCTCCCCCTTAGGAACATTCGTCCCCGAATGTCAAAGTTACGTACACAAGGAAAGTAATCATGAAGATTTTGGCCCAACATGGATGCAACAAACGCACTAAAACATTGTTATCAATGTCTTTACATGAACATCAAAATTACCATAATCTTGTCAACATAAACATGAATGCATGCAAATGACATAAGGGCCGAAACTTAAGACTTGAAATCACATAGGGGGACTTAATTAGTACCTTAGGCTTGAGTAGAGTGGAAGAGATAGGGATATCAATTTTTCATGTCTGCCTCGGCCTCCTATGTTGCACTTTCAACTTGACAATTCTCCCAAACGACCTTGACGAGCACTATATCCTTATTAAGCAACCTTCCCACCTATCCATCCAAGATATCCACTGGGACTTACTCCTAAGCTAACTCATCCTCCACAACACCCACAACCTCAAAGAGGTCTATAGCACTAAAGTCACCGACACATCTCCTCAACCTAGATTCATGAAGAACCGGATGAACCATACCCATATCCATAGGCAACTCTAACTCATATATCTTCTTACCTATTCCTCCAACCCTATAAAGACCTACAAACCTTACCCCAGTTGTCCACCTTAAAAACATAACCCACTTTAGCATTAAAAGCCATCATCTCCCTCTTAGGAGAAACCTCTACTCTACCATCTTTCACCAAGACCTCCAACTCTATTAAAGCGGAATCAAGGCCTTGCTTAACTAGACCTCTTTAACCCAAGAACATTCGGAACTATCAAAACTACTATACTAGCATTCTTACTTCACCCAACTTCATCCCCAAAAGACTCACAAGATCTTCCTCACTTTCGGGAACAAACCAACATATCACTACCAAAGACCATCACAAACATAACAAGGTAGGGGCTATACCCTATTGATGAGACCTACAGACAAATCTGGTGCATAAATCAAACTAAAAGACACTACCCCAAATTCGCAATATTGGAAAGAACACCAAGAATCCTTCTATCACTAGAACAACTCAATAGAAATGGCTTGGGTTTAACACCTCTAACTCTTACAAGATGATAACCGCAACCCTTAGAGATTAATTGGACATTAAGTCAAGAAATGGACCTACCTCTTCACTACCAACCAAGGATGGGCTTATTAAGAAATTGGAATCTAACTCTATGGGACCTACAAATATTGGAGACACAATATAAATACGATTAATCCACCATAAGTATGACATCACAATCCACCACATCTAACCCAACAAAATCACAAGGCAAGACCTAAATGCATCATGACCACGGAACAACCTCTACGAACTTTCTAGCAATAATAGGCTCACCAATAAGGTAGACACCAAAGAGAGGTTGACATAACAATTCGGGACACACATGAAACCCATTAGAAATAAAAGAATAATGAAAGAGATAGTGGCACTCGGACCCATCAATGCATACACATCAAAGTCAAAGGAAACTTTAACTTATCGGTAGCAACATCAGGTGACTCATCAACCCCTTACCTCCCTTGGAGTGAATAGAATCGATCGTGCCATGGGGCACCACCTTGTTGGCCACCTCTTCGCAAAGGAACCATATTTGCACCTTGTGGATGAACCTCCTTACCCTTGTTCCGGTTACGAGGGTAATTCACCACCTTATGCCCCATTTCCCTACAACCATAACATGAATTATTGTCCCTCAAACATGGGCCCCTATGGCCCTACCACATTTTAAACACACATAACTAGGAACCACACTACCATCACCTTGGGTCCTTGGGAAGTCATTGGCAAACCTTATATTAGAAATGTGAGAAGACTCTTGGCCTTGATGGAACCGGCCACCTTTACGACTTTGGAACTTTCCCTCAAAATGGGCCCTCTTGGCCTCCTTGCCCCTTCTCTTCCTTAACTTTTCCTCCTCTATTTGTTCTGCATAAGTCATTAAGCGGGATAAATCCATGTCAATAATCAATATAGCGGCCCGACACTCCTCATTCACTAAATAGATACACCCATCACGAACTTATTCATCCTAGACCTTAGGTCGGCAACCAAGTGTGGAGCATATTTAGAGAGTTAGTTAAACTTGAGGGCATACTCCTCACACTCATTAACCCTTGTTCCAAATTCATAAACTCCATCATTTTGGCCTCTCTAAGCTCAAGAGGGAAGAACTGATTAAGAAAAGCCACCTTAAACTCCTCCCACAGAATCACATTATTGTTCCCCTTCTCCTCCTTCCATTGAGTATGCCATATTTAGGCCACCCCTTTGAGTTGGTAAGCTGCCAACTCTGCCCTCTCTTCCAATCTAACACCCACAATAGCCAACACTTAGTATATCTCATCAATAAATTCTTGAGGGTCCTCATCCCATTTTTACCCATTAAACTCTAGTGGGTTCATCCTCATAAAATCCCTTATCTTAGATGCCGGAGTAGGAGAATGAGGGGCTTGTCCCCTTGGTTGATTTGATTTTTCATGGCTTAAGATAGTATGGCAATAGCATCCTGGAACTCTTCATGAGTCGGTTGTACTTCGGGAGTGCGAGCTCTTCTTCCTCTTGGGATAGGCATGATCTAACATAGCAAAGAACATTTGTTAGGATAAAATCTTACCTTAACTTCTATGGAACGACATAGAGTAAGAAGAAGGGAAACATTTTCCTAAAATGTCTCATAGCCTCTTACTCATAGTTATGGTGCACAACACAACCATGAATAAGACTCTAATCGATATGGTGTATTGGATGACCAGGACCATTAACAACTAGTGCTTTGATACCAAGTTTATCACGACCCAAGCTTAGGGCCTGGACATGACATGGCGAATGGGAACTTGAAGGGACCCAAACAAGCCTCTAAATATATCATTACACATCACTGGTCGGGGAAGCAATTAAACAAAATAATTAGATTAGAAATAAGGGAAAAAGGGCTAAAGGGAAACTTTTATAACATAAACATCACAACAAGAGAGTCAAGGCTCAATACATAACATGTCAAACAACATCTCTAAAACATAGATAGGAATGAGGGCCAAGATAAGCAACCGGGCTCACCCTTATAGTCAATACATACATAAAAAAGATAGTTTTAGTACATAGCATGAGACCATAGACATTGTCCCCGAAATGGAGGACTCACCAATTAGCTTGAGAGAAATCGTACCAGCCACGTGGAGGAAGATGCTCAAATGGGGTTCCGGTTCCTATATAGTGACATCATATAGGCATAGAGTATGCATTAATACGTTTGAATGTACTAATTATGTAGGATACAATGCAACAAGAGATAAACAACATAATCAAAATGCATAACATAGGCAGTGAATACGCACGTAGCAATATGTCATGGATGGAAGATGCTTGAAGTCAATCATGCTTACATAGAATAAAATACTTGTGCAAGAAGAGAACATCATTAGAATTCATAGTCTATTGAGGTATCAACCCCTCAATTGGTTGGTGGATCGTCTCACCCTACCACCCGTGGTGATTGGGGTAGCAAGCCCTTAACCCGGTTATCTAGGTACAAACCCCTTGATTGGTTGGTGGATCATCTCACACTACCGTCCATGGTGATTGAGGTACCAACCCCTCAACCTGGTTATCAAGGTACAAATCTTTCGACATGGTTATCAAGGTGTAAACCACTTGACATAGTTAGCCGAACTTACAACCGCCCGAGTGGGGCATGGTCAATTCCCAACACGATATGGGAGAATATCATATACATAAATTTCTTTCATCATCATAAAGTCATTCAACTCATAAGACATGCATTGGACCTTCAATTCCTCAAGAAATCATAACCCGATATTTCATCAAACACTTGGACAGTGTGTAGTGCTAGTGCAAACCATGCAATTTAGGGATGAAATCATACATGAAAATTCAATGTAAAACCATTAATCAATATTCGGTAACACCCTAAGCAATATACATCAAATCCCATATTGGATCTTAGATTTGCAGCTCAAAACATGTTAAAATGGTCACAATTTCATGAAACCACAGCATAGTTCATAGTCTGATTCATAATAAGTAAGATCCATAAGTAAATCAACTTGAAATTGTGCAATTTAGGTAAAAAGAAGCTTGGGCTTCATGGGTGAAAGAAACCCATGAATAAAACCCACATACCTTAGATCTTGAATTTCTTGGAATTGAGTTGGGAAAGAATGGAAGTTTGGAAGTGGGTCTTTGAATCCAAAACTTATTCTTGAGTTTCCTTGAATTTGTATTGGGGTATTGGTGGAGGCTCTTGAGAGCATTTGAAAGTATATTTGAGATGAGAGAAATGAGTTTGATCCTTTGGAATAGGGTTTAGGTCTTTTGGGGAGGTTAAGATAGCATTGAAAGTCTAAAAAGGTTATTAGAGTAATTAGAATTTACGAAAATGCCATTAGTGAATATATGGAAAAATTAGCAAAGTGTTGCCTCACTAAAGGATTGACTGGTCGGGTGGCACTCCACGGGTTGTGTGGAGTGCCCGTGATAAAATACTTAGGCTAAAATTGCAATGAGATCACTTGAGAAAAAGTTAGCATCGATGTCACTTTGACGGGCCACTTCACGGGCCGTGTGGTGATTCACAGTCCGTTTAGTGGTCCGTTGCACCACACATAGACAAGAAAATGTGCCCAATCCACTGTACTCCCTAGTACCATGAGCCATCTACCCTTTCACGACCCGTCTAAGGTGCCCGTGGCAGCATATTTATCCAAAATTCCTTCCATTCCCATCAAGCCTCCTTTGAACACACTTTAAGACCATCCACATGGTCAGTGGCAAGCTACACGGCCCATGCCACTGGATGTGTCACCTTTATTAGTCCATAAATGGCCTTTTCTATCCCCAGATGACCCAAACGTCTCGTCAAAGGCCATACTGGCCATCTAAGGGCTCGTATGACTTCACTGTATGGGAGGGTCTCACGAAAACTGTCATAACTCCTTCATCCGAACTCGAAATGAGTGAAACTAAGTGCGTTGGAAAGCTAACTCAAAGGTCTTTCATTTGAAATGTTTTGGTCCATATAGTTCCAAGTAAGCTAAAAGTTATGCTCATTTAAATTTGACCCTTGCATGAACCAACACCCAAAACTCAACTCGTAGGGAAGTTTTGAACTCGTCTAAGTACTAAAAGTCTCCCACGAAACTAATACACCCCTAACCTAACCAAATGAGGATTCAAACATAGATACATAAGAGCATGATGTTACAGGTGTTACATCATGACAACCTTCATAGGTGACACCTTCAAGTAAACCCAATCATTTACCTCGAACTCTAAGTATCTTCACCTCACGTTGGTATAAGATTTCTGGTGACTCTTTGCAGTTTTCAACCTCTATTTAATAACCTTTACCTTGTCCATTTATTGGTGGACAATATCAGCTCATAAACTCAGATTTCTCAAGCCTCGAACCACCCAATTAGTGATCTGCATCTCTTTCCATACAAAGCTTCTTAGAGTGTCATTTGAATGCTCGCATGATAACTATTGTTTTATGAAAATTCAATCAATGGTAAGTGATCATCCCAATTTACCTTGAAATCGAGAACACAGGCTCTCAACATATCCTCTAAGGTCTGAATTGTACGCTCTGCCTGGCTATCTGTTTGTATATGAAAGGTCGTACTCAAATTCACTCTAGTACCTAATCCTTTCTGGAAAGATCTCCAAAATTAGAGGTAAATTGAGCTCCTCTGTCTGTGATGATAGACAAGGGAACTCCATGCATCCTCACAATCTCTGGGATGTACAACTTGGCATACTCCTCCGCAGTGTTGGTTGTCTTAACTACTAAGAAGTGAGTCAATTTGGTCATCCTATCCACAATCACTCAAATCAAATCCTGTTGCTTTCGAGACCTCGTTAGACCAGTAATGAAGTCCATGTTGATCATCTCCCACTTCCATTCAGGAATCTCAAAGTTCTATCCTAATCCACATGACCTTTGAAGCTTATCTTTAACTTGTTGGCAATTCGGGCACTTAGAGATGAACTTTGCAATATCCTTCTTCATACCACTACATCAATAGACTTCCCTCAAGTCATGGTATATCTTAGTAGTGCAAAAATAAATGGAATATCTAGAACTATGGGCTTCTTCCATAATCCTGTCTCGAACACCATCATCATCTTAAACGTACAATCTACTCTGGTATCTCAACGCTCTATCTCCCCCTTTGGAGAAGACCATCACTTTCTGTTTATAGAGAACCTCCTTCAGTTGAAGTATGATAGGATCTTGGTCTTGCTTTTCCTTTACCTCTGTGACTAAGGATGAAGCAGACCTATTCTGAATATTAACTCCTCCATCATCCTCCTCAAGTTGAATTCCCAATCGAGCCAATCGATGCACTTCTCAGTCAAATCCTTCTTTCCTTCCTCAACATGGATTTTGCTACCCATTGACAACCTGCTAAGAACATCAGCAACAATCTTAGCTTACCTGGGTTGTAGAGAATGCTCATGTCATAATCCTTGAGCAACTCCAACCATCTCCTTTGTGGCAGGTTGAGCTCTTTTTGACTGAATACATATTGCAAACTTTTGTGGTTAATGAACACATCCACATGCACTCCATATAAGTAGTGGCACTAGATTATAAGCGCAAACACTACCACTTCCAACTCAAGATCATGGGTTGGATAGTTCCTCTCATGAACCTTAAATTGTCTGGAAGCATAGGCTATCACTTTCCCCTTTACATCAGCATACATCCCAATGCAACTCTCAGAGCATCACAATAGATCACAAATTCCTCTATCCCATCGAGCAAGGTTAAACTGCTATAGTAGTCAGTCTCGTCTCTAACTCTTGGAAACTCTTCTCATATTCATCGGACCACTGAAACTTGACCTTTGTTCTGAGTAAACTTAGTCAATGGTGTGGATAGGGAAGAAAATCCATTAAAATATCGATGGTAGTAGCCTACCAATCCTAAGAAGCTCCTTATATCAGTTGGAGAAGTCGATCTGGGCCAGTTCTTTACCTCTTCAATCTTTTGTGCATCTACTCGAATACCATCTCCAGAGAATCATGGGCTAGGAAGGCCACTGACTTGAGCCAGAATTCACATTTTGAGAATTTTGTATACAACTCATAGTTTATAAGTGTTTAGAGGATAACTCTGAGGTGATTGACATGCTCTTCCTCATCTTTCGAATACACCAAAATATCGTCGATGAACACTATCACAAACATATCAAGATACTGTATGAATACCATATTCATCAAGTCTATGAAGGTTGCAAGAGCATTCGTTAACCCAAAGGGTATGACCAAGAACTCAAAATAGCCATATCTAGTCCTAAAGCCTGTCTTTGGAATATCACATTGCCTCACTTTCAACTGATGGTAACCAGATCTGGGGTCTATCTTTGAGAAACAAGAGGCACGCTGAAGTTGGTCAAACATATCATCTATCCTTGGAGGAGGATATTTATTCTTTATTGTGACCTTGTTCAATTGCCTATAGTCAATACACATTCTGAAGAACCTATCTTTCTTTCACACGAATAGGACAGGGCACCCCAAGGAGAAACACTTGGCCTTATAAAGTCCTTCTCTAACAGATCTTTCAATCGTTCTTTCAACTCTTTCAACTCAGTTGGGGCCATCCTATAAGGTGGAATTGAGATGGGATGGGTATCAGGAAGAACATCAATCCCAAAGTTAATCTCCCTATCAGGAGGGACTCCAGGTAGATCTTCAGGAAACACTTTAGGAAACTCATTCACAATGGAAACAGACTCAATAATAGGAGACTCAACATCATTAGATTTAAGTATCACAAGGTGGTAGATACAATCTTTTGGAAATGAGCTTTCTGGCCCTAAGATATGAGATAAACTTTCCCCTAGGTGCGATTGAATCACCCTTCTACTCTAGAATCGATTCATTCGAGAATTAAAACTTATTGGTTCGGGCTCTATAATCAATAGAGGCATAATAGTCATGAAGCCAATCAATGCCAAGGATCACATCAAAATCATTCATCTCTAACTCAACCAAATCAATAATAGTATCCCTATGATGGATGGACACTACACAAGCTCTATAGACTCTCTTAGTTTGAATAGACTCACCCACTGGAGTAGAAATATCGAACAGATCAAGGAGACTCTCAGGGGTTTCATCAAATCTACTGGCCACATAAGGAGTTACAAATGACAATGTCGCACTAGGGTCTATCAAAAATAACAATCAAGCAAAAAGACTCGAATCAGACCCGTCACAACATCTGGGGAGTTCTCCTGATCTTGGCGACTACACATGGCATACAAATGATTTGTAGCTTTGCTTACACTTGACGTAATACCTCGCTAGGTTCCTCTAACTAGCGGGACTAATGCAGAAGATTGATCCTAATCAGGCCACTTTGGACACTCTCTTTAATAGTGACCCGCTTGGCTACATTTGTAGCATACATCACTCCCCTCATGACATTTTCCCAAGTGTAATTTGCCACACTTAGCATATGGTGGTTTACTCTATGAGCCTTGAGCCACACTAACTTGTGACTGAGATCCATGGGATCCAACATTCCTAGACCTATGATCATTCCTGATTTTGGGCGCAGATGCACTAGCAGATGATGGTGCAGGTCCCGTCTGAAACCTGTTACCATTCCTCCTTTATCCAACCTCATGGCTAGATGTTTTAGCCTTCTTACTTTTGAATTCCTCTCTGTCATGCTTTCTCTCCTTATAAGCTTGTTGCACAAATGTCATCAATATCTCAATGTCCATATCACTCACAAACATCGCTCTCCTCCTATCTCTCTTTGGCCCTCTGTTCAGCCCATCAACATACATCCCCATTCTCCCACTGATGTCAGCAACCATGTCCGGAGCATATCTAGATAGTTGAGTGAACTTAAGCCCATACTCTTGCATATTCATAGAGCCTTATTTCAGATTCAAGAATTCTCTTACCTTGGCCTCCTTTCGTTCTCTTGGAAACAAGTGCCCCAAGAAAGCTTCCCGAACACTGCCCAAGTCAGCAATGGGGCATCCTCTCCTCTACCTTTTTTCCATTGATCAAACTATAGTCTGGCCACGCCCTTGAGTTGGTAAGAAGCCAGTTCAACTCTGTCAGCATTAGCCATATGCATTACTTGGAACACTTTCTGAAGCTCCTCTACATAGTTCTCAGGATCCTCAATGGATGTAGACCCTATGAAGTCAGGCGGATTCATCCTAAAGAATTCCCAGACTCTAGATATGTCCAGTGCATCCTGTTTGCTTGCTCCTTGTCTTACAGCAAGGGCTGTGACAGCCTGGGCTAGAGTTTGGATAGCCTGGCGAAGCTAAGCATTAGAGACCTCAGCTTGCGGGGGCTGTTTAACAGGGACCGCTGGGTCTATAGGCTCCTTATGTTCTTGAGGCTCAGATGGGTTAACATTCTTCCTAGCGGGACATCCTCTACTTCTGACAGCTCTTCTGGGAGGCATGATCACAACTCTACAATAGGCAAAGGATGAATTCGGAAAGAACCCTTCATAGAGCATAACTCTATCGAATGATTTACAACATGAAAGAAGTGAACAATTCGTAATGTCCTATAGCCTCCCTATTATGGACGTGGAGCTCTTTAAACCAATCCCAAGGACTCTACCAGACACGGCTTCATAGACTCCCTAGGACACATGAACTCTGTGCTCTGATACGAACCTTGTCACGCCCGGAGAAGGTACCCTAGACATGGCTAGCACCCAGAGACTATTTCTAGTCCCTAAGCGAACCACTTGGCCTCATCACATTCATTCAATCAAATAACTCAAGACAGTCAGTGGAAGACTAAGGAAGGCAACATGCAAATCTCATCTTGTCTCAAAATAATATAATAAGTAAATGGGCTAGTTAGAAAGAACTAGCTCAACAAGTCTTAAAATCAACATTTAACTCTAATCTACGAAGCCTCTATCACTATCAAGTGGTGCCAATGACAGACCCATGACTACCTCAAATAAAAAATAAAGCTAATCAACGTCTGACTCTAATAAGCAAGATAAAATAAATGTAATGAATCCTCCGAAGTAGGGGAGGCTCACCAAATCAGTTGAACTGCTTAGATCCTCAATGATACGCCTGTTGACGATCTCTATCACCTGCATCTGCATCATGAAATGATGTAGCGCCAAGTGGCATCATTACGTGGAATGTATGATATGTAAAATAGTTGACTGAAACATAAACAAGTAGAATAATATGGAACAACATCAGCTCAAAATAATAACCAAATCAGAGTATCAAGTGTCTATATAAAGAAAGAATAAAAAGTAAACAAGTGACCCATTGACCAATCAAACCTCATCAATTAAATCAGGCTCATCTCAAAGGAGCTCAACTCAACTCATCTCATCCCATCTCGACTCAGAGTACTCAATATGGGAACTTTCTAGGAGTCTTTGTTATCTGACAATAATCATTTATGAGCCAGTGATTATATAACATCCCGCCAGTGTTGCCATGACAGTTCTGTACTTTCCATGTAGAGAACGAATCAAATTCACTAGGGATCTAGCGAATCAACAAGTTCTGTATTGTTTCAGGGACTCTATCAAGAGGGAACCTCCATGTAATGTAATTATTCTAATCCTCACCTACGCTTGGCAATGTAGTTAATGAGTGCGAAAAAAGTTGGCTTTACTTTTACCCATTTCAGTGCTTGATACTCCTCCTAAAACTCAATGCTCATAAGACTCATTGTCACGGCCCAAGCCTAGGACCTAGACATGACCGGCGAATGTGGAAGCCAAAGAAACCCCAAATAAGCCTCATAGCATATCATCACATATCCTTGATTGCGGAAATAAGATAATTTATCATAAGAAACATAAAAAAGGGGAATTAGGGACTATAGGAAAAATTCTCATATTTAAATAGCTTGAAAAACATAAGTGAGTCAAAGCTCAAGCATAATACATATTTGTCCAACAACACCTCTAATATAGAACTTAGCGGGGGCCAAGACAAGCAACTGGGCTCATCCTCATGGTCAAAGTATACCAAAAAGAAAAGATAGTCTTCAATACATAGCATGAGAACATATGTATTGCACTCGGACATGAGGACTCACTAACTAGATTGAATAGAAGCCACTAGCCACGTGGAGGAGTATCATGATCAAATGGGGCTCTGGTTCCTACATGGTAATATCATGTAAGCATAGAGTATGCATTAGTACACTTGAATGTACTAAGTATGTAGGATACAATGACACAAGAGATAGACAACATAATCGAAATGCATAAACATAGACAATGGATAGCATAGTAACGATATGACATGTATGAATGATGCTTGAAGTAAAATCATGCTTATATAAATCATAATACATAAGTAGAAGGACGCCATCATCACAGACCAAAACTAGTGCTTAGAATCCAAGGTTCGGCACCCTCTTGGAGGGTGATCAAGGTATATACCCCTTAATTGGTAGATGAATATCACACACTTCATCAAGGTGGCCAAGGTATCAACCCCTCAACAATGGTTAATGGACATCCCACCCTCCATTTAGGTGGCCAAAGGCATCAATCCCTTGCCAGATAATGGACATCCCACCCTCAATTTAGGTGGCTAAGGTATCAACCCCTTGCCGGTTAATGGACATCCCACACTCTATTTAGGTGTCCAAGATATCAACCCTTTGCCAGTTAATGGACATCACGCCCTCCAATTAGGTGGTCAAGGTATCAACCCCTCAATAATAGTTAATAGACATCACACCCTCAACCAAGGCGGTCATCTTAGAATAGCATAGATGCTTCTCATAAGCATAGCTCATACAAACATTCATTTCATCATCATAAAGTCATTTAACTCATAAGACATGCTTTAGACCTTCAATTTCTCAAGAAACCATATCCGGACATTTTATCAAACACGTAGAGGGTGTGTAATGCTAGTATAAAATCATGAAATATAGAGATGAAATCATGCAAAAAAATTCATCATAAAATCATCAATCAATACCTTGCAACACCCTCAAGCAATATACATCAAAACCCCTCATTAAGTCTTACAATAGATCCAAGAATTATAACTCAAAACATAGCAAAACAGTCACAACTTTGCATAGCTTTAACATAGTGTGCAGTAAAGTTCATAGTATGCAAGACCCATTTGTAAATCAACTTTAAATCATGCAATTTGAGTAAAAAGAGGCTTGGATATCGTGGGTGAAAGGAAACCATGATAGAAACCACATACCTTAGCTTTGGAGATGAGCTTGGTGAGGATTGGAGGTGGAGACTTGAAGCTGGAAGGAGAACCTTGAAATCCGGATGAGGGTTTTAGAGTTGAATCTTGAGAGAATTATAAGACTAAGGGTTTGAGTGAGTTCTGGGAAATGTCTTGGGTGATATGAGGGTGAAATAATGCGAAGTACAGGTATTTTCTCATGTGGGAAGGCTTAGGCTCAGGACTTAAAGTCTTGGACCAAACTTGAAAAATAGGATGAAATTTACACTGTGGCAGATCGCGCCATAAATGCAGATTGCCCCATTGGAATTCGTCACTTTAAAAATTGAAATCATGATGCGTTCGCTCTAAAAGTCTGGGTTAGACCTTTTTCCCTAAGGTTAACCCCCTGAACAAGAACATAAAGTCGGATTTTCGAAATAACGCACGAATTTTGAGATATATAGAAATTACAATTCCAAGCACTTCCGAGGCATATTTTTGGGCACTTTTTGGGGTCGTTCAAATATCTCCCCCTTGGGAACATTCGTACCGGAATATCAAAGAAATGTACAAGAGACGAGTAATCATAAGGAGATCAGCCCCCACAAGAATGCAACATTATATTTTAAACATCCTTTTCAATATCTCAACATAAGTGTAAAATAATCATATGTTTGCCAACTTAAACATGAATGCATATGCATGACATAGGGACTAAAACATACAACTTGAAATCATAGAAAAGTACTTGATGTGTTATCATAATCTTGAATAGAATGAAAGAGATATGGATATTGTTCTCCATGCCCGCACCGGCTCCCTGAGAGACTTATATGAATGGACGACTCCTCCAAAAAGGGCCTTGACGAACACCACCTCATTATTAGTCAACTTCTTCACTCATCCATCCAACACCTCCACCGGGACCTTCTCCCAAGCCAACTTATCCTATACATCGCCCATAATCTTAAAGAGTTTTATAGCACTAGATCCATCAACACACCTCTCAACCTAGAAACATGAAGAACTGAACAAACCATAATCATATCCCTAGGAAAATCCTATCCATATGCAACCTTACCAAATTCTTCTACACTGTAAAAAGACATCACAACCATAACTCAGTTGTCAACCTTAACACACCTATTTCACTTTTTGCCACAAACCACCATCTCCCCCTTGGGAGATAACCTCTACTTTACTATCTTCCCACCCAAAACTTTCAACTCTAATAAGACGGAATCAAGGCCTTGCTTAATCTAAACCTCCTCAACCATAGATGATTAGAACCACCAAGAACACTATACTACCATTCTCCACTTCCCTCAACCTAACTTCCATTCTAACCAACCGATGGACCCCACTAGTCTTCTCCTTGCCACTATTATCCACACACACTAGACTATGTAGAGCACCAACTACAATACTAGCCCTATTGGAGAAACTAATGCACACTCATACCATAATCCTTAAGAATTTTAACCACCTTCTTGCTATCCACAATGCACACCTATCATATCTAACAAACAACCTCTCATCCTCCAAGACTTGCAATACTACCCCCAAATAATTCACAAGCTCTAAATAAATAAATACTTCATTACTAGGGACCACCGCAAACGTACCAAGGTAGGGTTTTAAGACCCTATTCTAGAGATCCATAAACATAGCAAATGCATGAATCAACCAAACAACTCCATCAATATTAATAATGCTCACTCAGGGACAAAGCTCAAACCAAGATCAATCTTAGAGAAATGATTATCCCATTGTAGTTGACCAAATACATCGACCACCCTCAACCATATTATTACAACTTTTCATGTTCTAGACTCATTGGAAACATGTTATGCAAGTAAACCCAAATTATCCCAAGACCTCCAACATATCAAGCTAAGTTCATCCAAGATGACAAGACAAGACTTCTATGCAATAAGAACATGGGGAAACCCTTAGAAATCAATTGAACCTTAAGATAAAAAAGGACCTACCTCTTTTGCTACCACTTGACCACCTCCCACTGAAAGACGAGTTCATTAAGGAGTCGGAATCTAACTCTATGTGTCCTACCACCAGTGGAGACACAACATGCATGCAACTATTTCATTCCAAGTACAACATCAAAATTCACCACATCAAAATCTACCACATCAAATCCAACAAGCCACAAGGAAAGGCCTAATGCAATATGAACATGAAACAATACCTATGAACTTTATAGCAACAATATACCCAACCAAGAGTAAGGTTCGCCTAACAACTTGGGGCACACAAGAAGCCTACTAGCAACCCCGAAGAATAAAGAAAGAGACAATGGTACACCGGCCCCAAGAATGCACATATCTAAGTCGAGGAAACTTCAAAATATCGGTAGCAACATTGAGCACCCCATCTACCTCTTGCCTTCTTTGAAGAGCATAGAACCGATTACGTCTTGGAGAACCCCCTTGATCAACTTCACCACCCTTACCCTTGTTGCGCTTATGAGGACAATCATTTATCTTATGGACCATCTCCCTATATCTATAACAAACATTGGAACCTCTCAAGCACGGGCCATCATGGCATCTACCACACCTTGGGCATCTAGCATAAGGCACCATAACTCTCCTTTCCTTGAGACTCCGAAACTTTCCTTCAAAACGGGCCCTCTTGGCCTCGTTACCCTCTTATTCCTCATCCTTTCTTCTTCTAATTGTTCGGCAAACGTCATCAACTGGGATAAATCCATGTCACCAATCAACATAGCGGACCGACATTTCTCACTCACCAAGTCGGAGACACCCGTCACAAATTTATCCATCCTAGTCCTTGCATCGGACACCAATTGAGGAGCGTATTTCAAAATTTAGGTAAATTTGAGGGCATACTCCTTCACACTCATAACACCTTGTTTCAAGTTCATGAACTCCATCAATTTTACTTCCCTAAGCTCAAGTGGCAAGAATCAATTAAGAAAGGCCACTTTGAACTCCTCCCATAGAACCACATTACCATTTCCCTTCTCCCCCTTCCATTGATCATACCATATTTGGGCTACGCCCTTGAGTTAGTATGTTGCCAACTCCGCCTTTTCATTCGGCCCAACACCTATAATAGTCAAAATCTTGTAGACCTAATCAATGAATTCTTGTGGATCTTCATCTACCTTTGACCCATAAAACACCGGAGGATCCATCCTCATAAAGTCCCTTACCCTAGCTCCTGGGGTAGTAGCACGAGGGGCTTGGGCCCCTTGGTTGACTTTGTTGGCCACAAGTTGGGCAAGCATAGTGAGAGCATCCCGAAACTCACCATTGGTAGGTTGCTCCTCGGGAGTTTAGGCCCTTCTTCCTCGAGTGTTAGACATGATCTAGCATACCAAAGAACAATCATTAAGGGGAAGACTTACTCCAACTCTATAACACGACCTAGAATATGAGGAAGGGAAACTTTTCCTAAAACGTCTCATAGCCTCCTACTCATAGTTGTGTTGCAAGACACAATCATGAATAAGACTCTTATCGACGCAGTGTGTTGGACTTTGAAGATCTATCAACCTAGTTCTTTGATACCATCTTCATCATGACCCAAGCTTAGGGTCTAGATGCGACCGACAAATAAGGAACTGGAAGGAACCCCAAATAAGCCTCATAGCATATCATCACATATCCTGGGTCGCAGAAGCAAGATAGTTCATCATAAGAAACATAAACAAAAGGAATTAGAGACTATGGGAGAGAGTCTCATATTTAAATAGCTTGAATAATATAAGTGAGTTAAAACTCAAGCATAATACATATTTGTCCAACAATACCTCTAACATAGAACTTACTAGGGGCCAAGACAAGCAACTGGGCTCACCCTCATAGTCAAAGTATACCAAAAAGGAAAGATAGTCTTCAATACATAGATGAGAACATAGATATCGACCTCAGACATGAGGACTCACTAACTATCTTGAATAGAAGCCACAAGCCACGTGGAGGAGGATGATGATCAAATGGGGCTCCGGTTTCAACATGGTAAAATCATATGGGCATAGAGTATGCATTAGTACATTTGAATGTATTAAGTATGTCAGATTTAATGCAACAAGAGATAGACAATATAATCGAAATGCATAAACATAGACAATGGATAACATAGTAACAATATGACATGCAAGAATGATGCTTGAAGTAAAATCATGATTATATAAATCATAATACATAAGTAGACGGAGACCATCATCATAGAACAAGCAACTAGTGCTTAGAATCTAAGGTTTTCCACCCCCTTGGAGGGTGATCAAGGTACATACACCTTAATCGGTAGATGCATATCACACCCTTAAACAAGGTGGCCAAGGTATCAACCCCTATATAATGGTAAATGAACACCTCACCCTCCATTTAAGTGGCCAAGGCATCAACTCCTTGCTGGTTAGTGGACATCCCACCCTCCATTTAGATGGATAAGGTATCAAACCCTTGCCAGTTAATGGACATCCCACCCTCCGTTTAGATGGACAAGGTATTAATCCCTTGCCAGTTAATGGATATCACACCCTTAAATTAGGTGGTAAGGTATCAACCCCTCAACAATGATTAATGGACATCACACCCTCCACCAAAGGGGTTATCTTAGAATAGCATAGATGATTCTCATAAACATAGCTCACATAAACATCCATTTCATCATCATAAAGTCATTCAACTCATAAGACATGCTTTGGATCTTCAGTTCCTCAAGAAATCACATCTGGACATTTTATCAAATACTTAAAGGGTGTGTAATGCTAGTATAAAACTATGAAATATAGAGATGAAATTATACAAGAAAATCTATTGTAAAAACATCAATTAACACCTTGCAATACCCTCAAGTAATATACATCAAAACCTCTCATCAAGTCTTACAATAGATCCAAGATTTATAACTCAAAACATAGAAAAACAATCACAACTTAACAAAGCTTTAACATAGTCTGCAGTGAATTTCATAGTATGCAAGACCCATTTGTAAATCAACTTTAAATCATGAAATTTGAGTAAAAAGAGGCTTGGATATCATGGGTGAAAGGAACCTATGGAAGAAACATACATAACTTAACTTTGGAGATGAGCTTGGTGAGGATTGGAGATGGAGACTTGAAAGAGAACCTTGAAATCCGAATGAGACTTTGAGACTTGAATCTTGAGAGAATTATAAGACTAAGAGTTTGAGTAAGTTCTGAAAAATGTCTTGGGTGATATGAAGATGAAATAATGCTAAGTATAGATGTTTTCTCATGTGGGAAGGCTTAGGTCCAAGACTTAAAAGTCTTGGACCGAACTTGAATAACAGGATGAAATTTACACTGTGGCGCGTTGCGCCATAAACGCGGACTACCCACTGGAATCTATCACTTCAAAAATTGAAATTGTGATTCATTCCCTCTTAAATCAGGTTAGACCCTTTTCCCCGTAAATTTGACCTATTGAACAAGAATATGAAGTTGAATTTTTGAAATAACGCATAGATTTTGAGATACGTGGAAGTTACTATTCCGGGCACTTCTGAGGCACATTTTTGGGCGCTTTTTGGGGTCATTTCACTCATCCACTCAATCAGCCTTATGGAGACACACGTCATATCAATCACTGTCATATAGACTCTCATTATCTCATTTAGTCAACATCTCAATCAATAGCTCAAGACTTGGATCAATCATTCTGGAACACAATCAATTAGACAATCACTAGAGTTGATGTGCGAGTACTCATAGATCATCAAGTTCTATCAACCTATCATCATGCTCACATCACAATCACAATCAACATTCTAAAATCAAGGCTCTATACTCGATCTCTAAGTTCATTCATGCATGCTTTCAAGAATTTAACATATAGGGTTTTCACAATATCTCATGAAAAGTACTCTATAAGAAAACAAATTTATGATGCTCATCAACATATGAAAATACATATAATTAATATAAATTTCAAGAAATAATTAAGATAATACTTCAAGAAACATGTATGGGTACTCATGGACTTTTAACTCCTCTATAACCATCTATGGGTCATATGGGAGAACAATCTCATGCTTTACTTTAGCCTTACATACCTGAGGTATGTGAAACTTTCAACAATCAACCTGCAAGAATTCTCCCTTCAATCTCAAGATGCTCTTCTCTTCTCTCAAGCCTAGTCTTTTCAAGAACTTAGAAAAAACTTAGTGTTTGGTTTAGAACCGTTTTTATGCTCAAAACAATCTATTTTGTTCTTTTTTGAATTTAGGAGGAATTGGAAAATGTCTAGAATGCCCCTCACAAAATTAAGAAAAAAATTTTACTTTGGAATAGCCAGTCCGCGATGCGGACGTGGCGCGCAACTGTATATTTTTTTTCAATAATTTTTCAAATGAGTTTTTTCAATCCCATCGAAAAAATAAAAAACATTTAAGTGTGATCCACAATAGGGGTGCAATGCGCCTGTGTCATACATTGACACTGTTTCAGGTTTTCGCATCAAAAAATTATCTTTTGATTCAGTTGCTCTAAAAATCAACAGAGACCACTTCTTCACTCAATTTTTTATGCTGATTGCAAATCCAATCTCAGATTTTCTATCTGAGCATGGGAAGATACGTTATGTGCATATCTATCCTCTAAGTATATTTTGGTAATCTTACCAGATGTTATAAGAAATACTCCCTCTATTTCAAATTAAGTGAATTGCTGGGGAATTTTTGAGTTTTCAAAATAAGTGAATTGTTCATTTTTCAAGGGATATGTTGGAAAATATTTTCAATTTTGCGCTTCATTAATTGAGTTTCTAAAGTTAATTTCCAAGACTTATTTTCTTGAAGATTTCTCACTCCATTAAATGAGTGTTTGGAGTTAGAAAAGGGTAAAAATAGAAAAAAATAGTTAAATTTTGTCTTTGTTTCTTTTTCTTAATATGTATGATATAGCACAATAATTCACTTAATTTGAAATAGAGGGAGTATAAAATTAAGTAACTGAAGTAGGCGCGTCAAAGCCGGTGGAATATTTTTACTGGGCCACATGTAATAAAGGAGGAGGAGAAGCAGCTGAAGGAATAAATCAAGCAGCTGAAGTAGGCACGTCAAAGTCGATGAAATATTTTGATTGGGGCGCATGTAATAAAGGAGGAGGAGAAGCAGGCAGCTCAAGCAAGCAGTTGAAGCAGACATGTCATCCAATAAAACTTTAAAATCAAGTAGCTGAAGCAGGCTCGTCAATGGGCAACTGCCTGCTTAAGCAAGCAGCTGAAGTAGACATGTCGTCAAAAAAAAATCAAATCAAGCAGCTGAAGTAGGCATGTCGTCCATCAGCTGCATGCTTCAGCTGCTTCTGTGTACTCTTATATATATAAGAAACTAGACGTGAGTGCTTGTGCCAGTTCAGGGTCAGTATCTACTATTTTTATTGTTCAACTAATGTGATATAGATAGAATTTAGAAAATTAATCAAATTTTAATATAATTTTTAAATATTTTAAATTATTAATATTGTTAATTATAGTACCTTTTTTATGTAATTTTTGAATAGTATATGTTACTTCTCTTGTCTCAATTTATGTGACATTACTAGAATTTCGAAAGTCAAAGTATTTTTTCATATGTCTTTTAACTTTTAATTTTTTAAATTATTGTTATCTATATTACGTTTATATCATTTTTAAACAATATATGTTATTCATTTATCCCTATTTACGCGACACTGTTTCGAGTATTAATTGAACTTTTTAATGTCTTTTAAATATTTTACGTTGTCAATTCTTGTGATTTATAATGTTTATAATTTAATTTTCATATATAGATATATCGCTGTTATTAATTATCCAAACTTAAAATACTTTTTACGTAGTTTCCTAATTAAAATAATACATGCGTCATTGATAGAATAATTTTAATGATCATGTGAATGTTTTTATATGTTCTTAAAATAT